>JAWZYV010013498.1:0-170035 GCA_038373885.1 Cheiracanthium punctorium
ATTGAAAATGAATTGGGCGGAGGCAGTATGACTCAACAGTGGAAAAACTCATGTAATACTTTTCATTTCTCCCCTCCTTTAAACATTTCTGAATGCACTACTGATAAGCAATTTAGCAAGTCATGCCATATCTAAATAACTTTTGATTCTGGTAGTATTTTACATAACATATTAAAACAGTACTGCACCCCCTTCACCTCCCCCCCCCCCCTCAAAACAAAATGAATAAAATCCTAAAGGGTAACATTTTATTTTATTATGCATTTTGCTTAGGTAAAATAAGCTTTTTTTTTAATTAGCCCCCACTAAAACTAATTACATTGCTGTAGGGTAAAATTTTGCTTTAATGTACAACTTTGCTTAGGTCAAATAAGTTTTTTCATTAAAATTAGCCACTTCCTCACATTTTTTTTTTATTATTCGCTACTGTACTGTACTCAAAATTAATGTAATTAAATTTAATTTACTTTTCTCCAATCGTATACAGAGTAGTAAATTATTTTCGTCCTAACTACACTTTTTATAAAGAAGTAAAAGGAGTAGCATAGGTGAATAAAGTTACAAAAGAAAATAATAGTTAATTTTACTGACATTTGAATAATTCATTTGAATAACACTTTTTATATTTTTGAAACTAAACCTATGTATTCAACAATATTTATGCCTTCTGTTGTGTGAAATATGGCATCGAAAAGATTAAACAGACAGTTTCTGTCGCTTTAAAGAAAGAAGTTCTTGCAATAGGTGATTGAGTAAGATAATTTGAAGATTATTATTATTATTATTACATATTTGTCATAAACAACCTTGTTAATTCAACAAAGAATTACTTTGCAGAAACTTTCGTAAATGCAACTTGAACGAGAAAAATTAGCGCCTCAAAAAATCTATATTTTTCCAAACATTTTACTTTCAAACAAAACTCAGAATTTAATTTAATAAAATACACAAGCCATGTTCTTTTTACTTTTTTGTCCCATTTTCCAATTTTGTTGCAATAAGAGATACATTTTCTATTTGAGTTGTCAATATGAAAGTTAAATTAATCAGCCCTTTGAAATGTTTGACTTTTTATTGAAACAACTACTGTTCTTGAAATTAAATTAATAACCATCTGCCAAGATCTTCTCCGCTGAAATCGGTCACTTGGATTTCAAACCTATCTTATGCAAATCTAGATAAACAAAAGAAGCTTCAATAATCGAGGCTTCAAATAATACGAAATTTTTTTGAAAATATTTTGAATTTAATTAACTATGTTGTCATTTGTAGTGTTCCTTGCATTACATTGCTTTATTTATAAGCAAACAGTGTACATATAGAATTAAAATATTTTCATACTTTTTATTTAGATTTAAGGATTTCTCATTACTTTTGAATCAATGTCTTGGTGTCTCTGCAAATTTGAAACGTTATACCAAAGTGAGCTTTCTACTAGTCGTGAAGCGCATTCACTCGTTAAATATTATGGCAGTGTTCTATAATTATTGTTGAAAAAAAAATACACTTTATTCTTCCCTCCCTCTTCTTTCTTTCTTTTTTGGATGTAAAGAAGAGGCAACCCCTTGAAGGATACCTCCCAAGTCTGCGTGCGAACTTAATGAATTCCATATCACTAGAACTCCGCAAAAGACTAGCCTAGATGGAAGCAAATCTGATCTCCGCACCCATGGTAACTGTTAGGCTACCTACCACAGTGTTTTTGGTTCCACTGACTTTACGAGCACGTATACCGCATGTACTGGGTAGGCGGGAATGGGATCATGCGGGATCCCGCACAAATATTTGCGGGACTAGTCCCGCAGGATTAAGACCGTAATCCCGCGGGATTGAAACTGAATAATAAATTATTTTTATTACAATTTCGCGCTTTCCCGATCTTTAATTGGCCAAATATTTTTTCATAAGATCAACAATAAGAACCAGTGATCTTGGACGCTCATACCTATTGTCAGGTAGACACCTTAGTCCCCCCCCCCCCCCACAGCTCCCATATTGTTATAATTACATTACGCACTGGTATATCGCAGAAGGCTTTAACACTAAATATTGAATCTTTCTGGGACAGAACCCTTGACTTGTCCTCCCCCCTCTATAAAAACCAAACGGCCGCCCATGCCAGGGATTTCTTTAAAAGGTGAACTTCAGTTAACCACTAAAAATGTATGGTTCCCTCAGGGTTTCATACAAAGAAAAAAAGTCTTGTTAAGCACTTTTGTATTCTCTATCAAAATTAGATGAAGACTAGGAAAACGAGTGGCTCTTTACGTTGTCTTTTTTACATTCTTCTTTTTTAGCAACTACGAAAAACAGAATATTATTATGAATATCATGACGGAATTTTCATATTTATGTAAACTATTGTATTAATTATCAAATAAGAAAGTATTATTGTTAAGTGAAACCTCATACAGTTTACAATTTTAACTTTTTCCTACTTTTCTCTATCGAAATCATATTTAGTTGAATGAAATATTAATCCCGCGGGATCACAAAATCTCAATCCCGCAAAGCGAAAAATAGTGCGGGATTGCATTCCCTAGTACTGGGTGAGTTTCCGGTAGTGGCGGGTATCAATCGAGAAACCCTACGGTCCAGAACAGTGTTGTGTATTCTCTATTGAATACAAATGCGGTATTGTAAAATCATAATTTTGTTTCAAAAACTGAATATTTATAAGGGCACCACTTCCCGAGTCTCGGTTTAATCATGATATTTTCCAACTGAATAAGTACATGGAATAGTAAAATGATACTTTTGTCTCGAAGACTGATTTTTTTTTTTTTATATGTAGGGGCATTAAATCGGTGTTTGCACAAAGGTGCCTGACACATCTGCGATGGCCCTGAACATGTCTTGAACAAGCTGGGCAAATCTCAAACTTTATTAATGTTTTCTACTATTTAACATTATTCAAAAATTTGTTAACATATTAATTCTTATAAGTTAATTCACCTTTATCATACATTGCTATACTCTTATCACAAAACAATGTCGAAAATGTGAGAAAAAGATTCACTTAGAGTGAGAAAGAAAGCTATGTACATCAGCTGTAACCTTCATTCCTTCCAGGTAATGGGGACAAAAAGATTCATTAATGTTATCAGATTTCGTAGAATTTGAAGAAATTTAGAGTTAGGAGGATTTTTTCTTTCCATACTGTTACAAGTGCTTCCTTACCACAGAGATTATTTTCATCCTAAACAAATCAAAAGTTAACTATTTTCTGATTTATAAAAATCATACTAATATATATATAAATGTCAATGTGTTTGTATGTATGTTTGTTACTCTTTCACACTGAAACGGTTAAACGGATTTGGATGAGATATGGAATAAAGACAGTTAAAGTCCTGAATTGAGCAATATTCTAATTTTTATCGCGCAAAAAAAAAAAAAAAAAAAAAAAAAAAAACACCGTTCCAATAATATTTAAAAAAAACTACCTTTCACCACCCAAAAAATATTAAAAAGTTCCAAGTAAGTTTTTATCTTACATAGCCGCCAACAGATGGCGCTTTCCGGGCGGTTTCAGTTAGTGAGCATTGTTAACAAAGTTGATTTATTTATTCATTACTTTGAAAATTCAAGTGAGATTGACGTCATTCTGATGTCAATGAATGAAAATGACAGTATAATTTAGAAATATTTAAGAAACCCATTCAGATTAATAGGCTTAGATATAAATTTGTGCCATGAGTGAAATAATAATATTCATCAATGTCTGATAAAAGTGGATCAGTGAATAACATGGGATTTATTCTTTTGCTTTCAATAACTCAAGTTAGTTTCTGCATGTGAGATTGATGTCATTTTGATATCATGCATTTAAAAATGACGTAAAATTATGCAGTTGACGAATTAATGTTGGAGTAAGAGGCAGTTATTTTTCTCAAGTTTAATAAATCACTTTGAATATCAATTAATATAATCTCTCTATATAAAAGAAGATGTCCTGACTGAATGAATGAATGACTGACTGACTGACTGACAATCATAACCCAGTCAAATATACCTGATATATAGACATGAAATTTTAGGAGCTTATAGCTTTGTGCCCAAGGGGTCATTTAAGAAGCGATTTAAAAATATTCGAACACAAACAGGAGTGGCGGCCCAAAATGTTCTTTTCCCGTTTCCCTTCATATTTCATTTGGAAAAAGAGATAGCCTTAAAATACTTGCTTTAAAATGTAACTAGCACAATTACCTAAAAGTTATTTTCAGGGTTTGCTGGAGAATCGCCTGGATTATGTTGCCCTAATACCAAAGTGAAATTGCCATTATTGACTCCGTCACCTGACTTGAACCATTACATTCATTGCTTTGTGGCGAAATACCAGAATCACGACATTGGTTAATTCCTAGTTTATGGTGCTTCTTGGCGATTTTCCAAAAATCGCCAATTTGGCGCGTTTTCCCGTCTTGTCTCTGGGAGCCAAGATGCTCCCAAAGACACTACGGGAGAACGCACCCAAACTAGCGATAAATACACAAAATAAGCAAATTAAAAAGCATAAATATTGAAGTTTTAAACAACAAAAATTATTGTACTTACATAACTTGTTGAACAACTGATTTTTTATTTTATTTAAATAATCATATTCATCGTCTCATAAGTCATAGTGGTTTTTTTTTTTTTTTAATTTTTATGTTTGTGGATACTATTTTAGAAGAGATTTTCTGTAATCTAAAACGAATTTTCTAAAATCTAAACCATAAACCTAAAATCAAAACACTAATCATAAACCATTCAGGTAAAGCAATTTTCTGAAATCTAAACTTTTTGTGTGAGGGGGGCTGTGCCCCCCCTCAACCCCCCCCCCCTTATCTTTTTAGTAGAGTAAATTTAATAATGTTAACAATAGGAGTCCCGTCAGAGGCAAAAACGCGCACTACAGAAACAAAATGGCGGATTTCCACATGGTTGCCAGAACGTAAACTAAAGTCGCCAAGGTTGCCAGAATATACCTGTTATCGCCTCCTTGGCGAAGAAGCACCATAAACTAGGGATCAACCACGACATTTCATAGCAAACACTCAAAAATACAATGGCTGTTTTCAAATGACTTCATTTAGGGCAGATGTTATTGAAGAACATGTATATAATCCGACATTTAAGGTAGTTTATGTTGAAGAGAATAAATGCTCATTTTCTGGTTGATTCCTATTTTAGCTCCCCCCCCCCCACACACACACACACAGTCACACACACAGTCTTGCCAACCTAAAAATCGCCACACTTTGGCGAGCTTTGCAGTCATGAGTCTCTAGGAGTTATGCACAAGTTTTAGCGAAAGTGAACAAATTAGCGATAAACACACCATTTAAGCAATTTGAAGACACTTAATTATTAAAAGTATATTAATTGGCAACCTAAAAGTGTAATAATCTCTAAATATAAAGGAAGATGTCCTGACTGACTGATGATCATTGCTCAGCCAAATCTACTGCAGATACAGACATGAAATTTTAGGAGCTCATAGCTTTTGTGACCAAGGCGTCATTTAAGAAGCAATTTTTGAAAATTCGAACCTAGACAGCAGTGGCAACCCAAAACATTCTTTTAACATTTCCCTTCATATCTTGGTTACCCCAAGAGATAGCCGTGAAAATTCTTGCTTTAAAATATGACTGATAGAAGTACCTAAAAGACAATTTCAGGATTTTTTAGAATTCACACCCAAGTGGGTGTAATGAGCAGAAACATTCTTTAACGTTCTTTTTATATTTCCCTTCATATCTCAGAGGAAAAAAGAGACAGCATTAAAATTCTTGCTTTGAAATGCAACTAACAGCAATAAATAAAATTCTTTTCAGGGTTTTTAAAATTTGCACCCAAATGGGAGTAAGAGTCCAAAATGCTCTTTTCACACTTCCCTTCATATATCAGAGGGAAAACAGAGATAGCCGTAAAATTCTTGCCTAGAAGTATAGTGAACACAAATGCTTAAAATTATTTTTCAGGGTTCTTTAGAATGAGTATCAAAAATGGGATAAGGGGCCAAAATTTTGTTTTCAAATTTGCTATCCTATCTCAAAGGGAAACATAGCCATAAATTTTTTGCTTTAAAATGTAGCGAACACGCATACCTAACAATCCTTTTCAGAGTTTTTTAGAGTTCGTGTCCAAACTGGTGTGAACTAGTAATTTTATAGTATCAAAGTTGGCAACTTTGATTATGTATAGTGCCAATGATTAAAAAAAAAAAAAAAAAAAAAACAGTCATTGAAGCAAAGGAACTGTAACCCATTTCATCATAAGTGCATGTATATATGGAAGCTTTCTAGCTATTATCACCAAAGTGCATATATACGTGCTAGTGCAAAGTGACGCTTGGAATGGATTAAAGTGTTTTCTTCGTAAAAGCAGTTAAAAATGGAAGTGTTTGATTTGAATATTTTTTGAATGATGCGAATGTGTTGAAAAAAAAAAGAGAGTAGGAAAATATATAGACTCCAAAAGATACTTAACATTTCTATAAGAATCTATCAAGTTAAAGAAACTACAGATTTTTTTAGACCAAGGAAAAATGTACTATGTTGCTTCATTTGGCTGAAGCACACAACATTACAAGATATTAAATTTAAGGAAGAAATTAAAGATAATTAAATATTGAATCAAAGTTATCTTCAACTACTCTTTTTATTCAGCTGAAGTTTACTCTTTAGATTCCAAACAAAAACTGGTTTATTAACTTTTAATACTTTTTCAGATGTTTGGCAGCCACTGCTTGAAATGACGTCTGGTACTTTTCAAGATCATCTACGTAATTTCTGTGGAAAAACTTTTTACCATCTTGGACATCTTAAACGCCATATTCGTGTACACACTGGGGAGAAACCATTCTCTTCTAAAGTTTGTTACAGAGCTTTTACTCAGTTAGGAAATTTAAAGGTTCACTGGTGCACTCATACCTTACAAATGCAACTTGTGTGACTTCACTTCATCTCATTCCTACCTTCTAACTAAACATAAGCGAAATTGCAAGCATAAATAAGGAGAAACTTTTTAGGAGTTTAACCCTTTATCTACTGATGATGCCTAGTGAAGTACTGTAAAAAAAAAAAAAAAAATTGTTTTTTAAAAATTTCATTCATTGTAACCATTTTTTAGAAAATTCATTACCAAATACTTCTTTTAACCAGCTTACATCATGACTGCTTGTTCTATATAAGAAAGATTGTTTTAAATGGATAGCTTTCCATTCACTTATGATGATATGAAGCCAATGAAAAAGTATGAGAATTAGTGAATTTTCAGATGTTGGTTTATCATTAAAGGATTAAATTTCCCAAAAGTGTGTCATTCAAAGTATTACTTGACTTCAATTTTGTTTGTGCTATATTCTTTTCAAAAAGGCTCATGAATTGCTTATGAAACTGCCATGTTTAGCTAGTGTTTATTACTTTTTTTTAAATTTTCTTTTATATAATCATATTGATCATTTATTGTCTAACTAAAAATAAGAGAAAAGAAATAATTTCAAACTGATATTCTCTGCAATTCTTAATTTGGTAAAGAGTTGAAGATATTAATGTCCAAGGCACTTGTGTACGGGGTGGTTATTAATTAACGTGAGGTGTTCAGAGCCCTCAAGCGAGTAAAGTATTGGACGAACCTAACCAAATTTGATGAGCATGCATAGTAGACCATGGGATTTGGATTTAAAAAAAAAAAAAAAAAGTTCCAAAATTTGCCACTGGGGCAATTTTGGCGCTGTAAAATTGACCCAGGGGCCCCCCGATCTCAATCCTTGCGATTTTTGGTTGTGGGGATTTCTTAAAGGTGTTGTTTATCAAGGACATGTCTCCGATATCGCAATGTTAAAGGATCGAATAACGTTACACGTAAGGCAAATCAACTCTGATATGCTGCGAGCGGCAGTAGAAAATGTCGTGCATCGTATGCAGTTCTTGGAATTTACCAATGGTGCACATATTGAACCAAATTTGTAAGTAAAATTGATTTTTGCTGTATTGTTTGTCAATTAACCATTAAATATTTATGCTAATACGCTTTTGCAGTGCCAAAATTGCCCCAGTGGCAAATTTTGGAACTATATATTTTTTTTTTTTTTGGAAATCAAAATCCTATGGTCTACTATGAATGTCATCCAATTTGGTTAGGTTTCGTCCAATAAATACTTTACTCGCTAGAGGGCTCTGAACACCTCTCGTTAATTAATAACCACCCTGTACTTTAAAAGTAGTAGTATAATCATGATTGTCAGATTAGGCAAGATGAAGAAAGCTTAGTTCAGCTCAGCCTTTGTCTTCTACCCTAGCAGCAAGTCCTCCCTTGGAGGATTCATAACCATAAACCCATTTGGGTCAATTCCCTCTGGTAGGTATCTTTAGCTTCACCTTTACCATGCAGCAATGGCTACTCATTTTCTGCCTGGCCATCTATCTATTAATAGTAAATTGATTTACTCAATGAAATTTGTCATTACAAAGAGAACTTTCGATCCTTTTCAAGAGACAAAACTTTTATTCATGCTTAGAACTGCTTGTAACAAGCAATTTAACCAATGAGATAAAAGCAAAATAATCTCATATCTAAAACTGCAGTCTGTATAGTTATCAGGAGTGCAGGTTTTCAGCATCTTAGGTTTTAAAAATTCCTGTAAACATTTGTAATAATTTAGAGGTGACTTTATAAAATAAGAAATATTGAACAATTGGTAAATTATTTGGATATGCATTGACACAGTGCCATAACTAAAGAGGGGAGCTATCTTCACATTGTGAATTTTTGTTCAAAAAATTTCTTTTCCACATTTGGGCCCTAGAAATTATTTTCAGTTGCATGTTTGAGTTGATCCACTGATAACTCTCTGTAATTTGTCAAACTATGTAAAAAAGTATGTTCAGAAAAATTTTGAAGAAAATAATATATTTATGTGTACAGGGTGTTTTATGAAAGGCCCTTAATTTTGAAAATTAATAACTCGGAAATGGTGATAGATAGAAGCATGAAACCAGTGGTAGGTTTATTAAGACAACCAGGAAAATCTGATACAGAAACCTCAAAGTTTGAGTTTGTTTGTTCGCTATAGGCGTCCAAACCGTTTGACGAATCTGGACCAAATTTGGCACACTGACCAAATAGAACAAGAGAAAGCTAATGCCGTAAAAATGAAACTAATTGGATTAATAGTTATTTAGTTATTTTATGTTTTGTAACGTTTTTGTCCCTTTTTTTTTTTTTTTTTTGCTGCATTTTGCATTATTGTGAGTTAAATTTTCATCCAAACACTATATTTTTTACATCATCAGAAACTACAGAGATTTCTTTTTCAAATAAACTTTGTTACAAAATCGTACTTAAATTTGCTGATTTTGGGGAATTTTTTAAAGCAATTCTTGTTTCAAACAAAATTTGGTTTTCTCCAGATGTAACGTGAATACACGTTAGAACCCCTTAGAAAGTCCTCCTACCAAGGCACCACCCATCCTAGGCAGATACCCTGCATGCAGGTTTGCCTTAACACACAACACACTCAAACAAAATGTACTGTTTTTCATTTTTAAACTGTTGCATTGAAAAATGTAACTGGCAAAAATTTTTCCTCTTTTTGCCGTTGATTAAACATTTGTTTTGCCATCTTTTAAATTTTGAATTGTGCAGAAATGTTAATTAAATTTTTTTATATGATTTTTTTTCTGCAAAGATCACAGGTTAAAATTCGGTGGCGAAAAACTGGGGGTTTTCATTTTGAAAATGAACGTGAAATGAAACGTGAGAATTTCTCACGTTTCTTCGCACTTCAAACGAGAATCCCAATCCCGCGAAAGGGGGGAGGAATTTTCTTCTGACGTCAGGCAGGGTGAAAAAGAGAACGGTACATCACACATACATACGTCGTTCGAATCAGATATAAACAAACGTGGAGTATTTATTTGAAATCGCTGCATTAGAAGATATGAGTTCTGAAGAATTTGATGATAGTGTTTTATACGAATTATCAATTCCTCGAAAAGATAGTTATTAAATAATTAGAACCTCATAAAATATTTATAAGTAAATTAAACCCATTTCAAACATTACATGTAAACAAACCTAATTTTTAATTCGTCTATTGTTATTTTAAGTTTTTATCTACTGTATATGGATCATTTTCAAAATTCGGTGCCATTTGCTGTCCGCATGTATAAAATATTTTTTACAAATTATAAAAAAATGTAAATGATTTTTCTTTTTATCATAGTTTTTATCAGACAGTTTCCAGTACAGAAACAATAGATTAAAAAACATACTGTTTAATAAATAAATAAAAAAAAAAGAAATGAGTAGAGAAGATACTGAAATATAGCTGTCCTAATCATAGAACATAAAACGTGTTATGCAGAATTACTGACTCAAAACTAAAATTTCTGCCCTGCCGTGCTTTGTGAAACAGAGTTTAAATTACATTATGAAAAGTTTTTTTTTTTTTTAAGGTTTAAAAAAATACATGACTTTTGATAATTAAATATAGCTGTCCAGACATTGATGTCATGTCTGTTACCATACATTATTTTCAACTTTTTAAACAACAAAATTGAAATTAAAGACTAGCAACACCTGTTTACCATTAGAATATGGTCAAGAAAGAAATATAAGCAGATATCTTGAGTTTTTGGCATTTGACTGAAAAAGCAAAAGCCTATTTGTGATAAGTATTTTTATAGCATGTCATGCCTGTTACCTTAATTAATTGTATAAAATATATTTATTTATTTGTTAATTCAATTTATTCATTTAGACCAGGCCCTACAAGAGGGGGGGGGGGGCGTGCAAGTTAGAGTGAGCCCGTGTTCAGCTAAAGTGCATCCGTGAATTTTTCAGAATGTGTTACAAATTTCATTTATAGATCCGTAATTAAAATCTTTTTTTTTTTTTTTTTTTTTTTTTTTAAATAGACTAAATTTTGAATATATAATTCTAGAATGATTTAGATGGCAGAAATGTTAATTCTACCATTTAAATATTAGTATTTTTTCAACCTTCGAACATGAATTAAAAGTACCATTACATATAAGAAAACTTCCTTCCAACTCTCTTTCCTTTTAGTATTTTATATGAAAATCATTAAAAAGAGCAGTTTTACAAAAAAATTTCCTTCCGTCCCTCCTATTTTTTCAAAACTTTTGTGCTTTACGAAAGGGAGTGGGAAGATTTTCGCCCCGCCTTATAAAATTTCTCTCGGAGACCCTGATTTAGACTAATGAATTTTTGTTCTTTGAAATGTCATGTCTGTTACTGTAATAAGTAACAGACATGACATATTTGGTAACACACATGACAAACAAAAACTTACAAAAAAAAAATGTAGAATATTTTTTAAATAGAAAAGGCTCTATTATATGGACAAAAGGACTCTATACTTATGTAATGTATCATTTTGCATTATTTTCTGCTAAACATAAGTATACAAATTTCAAAGAAAATATCCGGTAACAGACATGACAAATTTCATCCAGTGTGATAATGGAAAAAAGGAAAAAAATTAAATTAAAAAAAAAATGCATGAATAATACTCAAATAATGTTTAGAAACAAGGTATGTTTTATATTATGGGAAAAAACTATTTATTCTTTGAAATTATATTTTTGCTTCTTAAATTTCCAAATGGTACCCAATTTTGAAAATGACCCATATATGCCCAAGGATTTGTGTCCTGTAGTTCTTACTGCATTTGAAATATTAGTTTAGAAGGTGCATAGGTATTAGTGATAAATGTCTATTAGAACACAACAGGTAGGAGAGAAGCCTAGCCACATTCAATTCACAGTAACCTCTGTACACTATTAAATGCTGTGTTCATTTTTACCCCCAGTGCAGCAGGAAGTCCCATGTCCTTTTTTTATCATTGCAGTGGGAGGATTCATATTCCTGCCCTTTACACTCTCATACCGATGACTGGACTCTATTTGTTTTTAGTATAGATATTAGCGATAAATGACTGTTAGAACACAGGCAGTTAGACAGGGAGAAGCCTAGCCAAGTCCAATTGCTGGTAACCTCTGTATGCTATCAGGTGCCTTATTCCCTTTTTTGTTGTTGTTACTGTTGCAGCGGGAAGTCCCATGTCCTTTTTTATATCATTGCAGTGGGAGGATTCACATTCCAGCCTAGCAACATCCAATTCCCAGTAACCTCTGTATGTACACTATCAGGTGCTGTGTTCATTTTTTTTTTATTGCAGCAGGAAGTCCCATGTTCTTTTTTTATCATTTCAGCAGAAGGATTCACATTCCTTGCCTTTACAATCTATATTTAAGATCAATGGGCATTTCTCTTCCTTTGCATGGACAACGCCGGGCCACGCTGCTAGTAGCATATAGTAAGAGCAGGGTTTTTTAAAAAACGTGTTTTTTTAAACCCAACCCGGGTGTGTTTTATTGGGTTTTTTTGAGTTTTATTAAGATTTTTTTATGGTATAACACTTTTTGGATTTAAATTTTATAGTTTTATTTCAAAACAGAATAATTTTAGTCTAAAAGAAACTTTCATTACAAAATAATAATTAATTTAATTAATTAAAATATAAAAATAACTTCAACTTTAATGCAGTACTATCTTTTTCTGCTGGTGTTTATAAAAGCCTCCTAATTTGTTTTATGACCATAGATAAAAGTATATTATTGTTCACTTAGAAAAATGTTGTTTTTGATTGGCTGTTTTCTATTACTTTTTAATTTTTTTTTTACCTTTATGATTTTTAAGTCATAGTTATATTTTCTAGTTGGAATATAAGTTAGTAAACCCTTTGCAGGCCAACTTACTGCAGAACTACTATTTATTTAATAATTTTCTTTATAGTTATTCATTTTTGTTTTAAATATATATATCTTTTTACTTTAAAAAATTTAAAATTAATGTCTGATATTAAATCCCACATAAAGAATGTATAATGAATTAGTTTTATATTTCTGAGTACTAAAGTAATGCAGCAACTAATACAATACAGGATGGTTTCCTGAACCTGAATTCATTCTTGAGATGCATGCTTGTAAGTTGTAAGAAAGAGACATGTCCCATTCTTCTCTTATCTGGGAAAGGATTTTTTTTTCCTGTCACTATACTGATAATATTTGAAAACTTATTTATTAAAGAGATAAATTACTAAGTTATCCCTGCCTGCATTCTACACCTGTTCATTTCAAAACAAATATTGCAGATAGAATTAGCTCAAGGTATTATTATTTTTTAAAAAGTTATGCTTTATGTTGAAGTGGGAAAAATAATTATATTAAAATTAAACTGGCATATATATTATATTTATCTAATATAATGCACTAAGTTATGTAGGTAATATTATATGTATTTTATATCAAATAACAAATGATTTAAATGAAAGAAAAGAAAAATTTTGATAATTTTTAATAAAACCCAAAAAACCCACTTCTGTGTGGTTTTATTGGGTTTTTTAAGTGCTTTTTTTTTTAAACCCCCCCCGGGTATTTTTGGGTTTGTGGGCGAGTCCGAAACCCTGAGTAAGAGATATTCCGAAAGCGATGTATTCCATGGAGGAATATCTTTTTATTGTCTTGGGGTACCACCGATTTAATCACAACCCTACTGCCACTAGGAGAAGTTTTCAAAAGTGATTTAAAGTCAGAAAAGGCCCAGATAGGAAAACAACTCATGACCTGTTCAAAAAATTTCAGCAGACAGGCAACACGGCGGATGTGTTAGTCAGAAATGAGAGTCCCACCCACTCCATCGTAACACCTGAAAATGCAATGTCTCTTGCTACAGTTCTACAGCATCATCTGATTACAGACTTGCAACTGAATACAGAATCACACCGTCCAGCACGTAAAGAATCCTGCGGAAGACATTACACATGCTTCCGTACAAGATTCAATGTCGGCATGCCATACCAGTTCGAGCCAAATGATAATGGGAGGATTTCGCTAACGTTATACTCAACATGATTGATGGTTCTGGTTTCGATGTTGGCCAAATGTGGTTTACACATGAGGCCCATTTTTACCTGGATAGTATTAACAGACACAACTGGGGATTTAGGGGTACCGAAAACCCACACTTGTCTCAGGCACGACCACTGCATAGCCCACAAGTTACCATTTGGGCTGTACTCTCCTTCAAAGGCATCATTGGGCCCTTTTTCCTGCATGAAATGGTGACAACTAACTGGTATATCGTACTTTTGAAACAGTTCGTCGCCACTCAACAAGCGTTGGACAATTTACCAGACACAGCATGGTTCATGCAAGATGGGGCTCCCCCACACCGTACACAAGACATGTTTGACTCTCTGGATGAATACTTGGATGATAGAGTTATTGAGTTGGATAATTAGACTGTGAAGCAAGGGTGGATTAAAGGGGGGGCGGAGGAGGTGACCCCCCCCCCCCCCCGACAAACTTGCAATAATCCGCCACTGCTGTGAACAGAAAAGGCATGGACTGGCTTCTGTATCCACCCACCTCATGCCCTGCGATTACTTTTTATGGGGTACACTGAAAGTGTTACTAATATAAATCCTTCAACACTCGACAAGCTGAAGGAGGCTATTTGTCATGCATGTCTGTCGATTTCCAGTGACACACTACAGAGCGTCACTGACAATTTTATTCTTCATTTGAGACGTGTTTTGTATGAAAGGTAAATATTTTTAATCGATTTTGATGTGATACAGCCTACTTCTGGTAATGGTCCCTGCAGCGCCATCTATTGGCATGATTTGTAACTAAAATTTTGAGGTTTCTGTAACAGATTTTTCCAGTTATCTTAATTAACATATCACTGGTTTCATGCTTCTGTCTGTCACCGTTACCGAGTTATTAATTTTCAAAATTAAGAGTCCTTCATGAAACACCCTGTATATATGAATAAATAGATAAAAATGCTCTGACTGCTAAGAAAAAGCCCATTTTAGCATTAACTTCACTATTTAAACTTTTTGTAGTAAGACATGTATTGTATAGTGTCTATACTCCAGTTTAACTTAACCTGACAGTGCGTGGAAAGGTACGAGTGCCTTATTGCGCTGTTTGTCAAGTATTTGTGCGCCCTTTCTGGTCTTCCTCCCTTGTACTCTTTGACTAATTGCCCTATTTGGCGATCTATCGCCCGTCCTTCGTACTAATGCTGCTCTAGTACATACGCGTGTGGGAGTATTTACTCTCTAGGGGTGATAAGAAAGGAACGGCATTCCTTCAACCACCCCTTCTTGACCTTCCCCGTGAAAGGTACGAGGAGGCCAGAATTGTTCTGAGAAATGTCTCCCCTTTTTCAAAGGAAAAATTGTGACTGGGACGCGTGTTCTTACGGGTTAATATGCATATTCTTTTTTAAATATAAAATAGTTTAAACAATTGCTATTTTTTTCGGCGTTTTCTATTGCAGTGCAAGTCCAGTCAAAAAAGAAAGTGAGAAAGAAAAACAAAGAACGTAAGAAAATCCTCTAATTTAAATGACTGGATTGTGAAACTCTGAATGCTTTTTCCTTTCTTTCCCCGGAATGTGGCAATATTGAAACAGGCATCTTCTGCATCGATGTGTCAGTAAAATATGCTTCTCAAGACAAATAAGGCGTTCAAAGCACTGCATTGTGCTGAGAAAAGAAAAATTAAAAGGAATTGAGAATGGTCGACCCTGCCCCTATCTCACTAAGATGAAAAGGCAGTGTTCTGGTAACTAAATTACGTGCATCATAAATTAGACTTTAAAACACATATGGGCAACCTCCGGCCCGCGGGCGGAAGGGGCGGGCTTTTGATCCGGCCAGCGGAACATATCAGAATGCTTATAAACCATTGAAAATCTCATATAAATCACAATTATACGGCCCGCGACTTCGCTAACACCGTAAAATCTGGCCCGAAACTTACCAAAGATTGCCCATACCTGGTTAAAATTTTAAAAGAAGTTTATCTAATCTTCTAGGGCATTATTTTTCACATTATCAAAATACTATTAAACGCGTGCTCAGGATTTTCATAGGTGCTGGTCATACTTTTTAAATTTTGAAACCCAGTCGAACTTGCTCGCTCTCATCGTTATAAAAACACAACGGTAATTTTTTTAATTCTTTGCCAGTGTTGTTTCTCAAAACAGATCTTCACATACCAACTGACTGCATTCAAAGACAGCAGGATGAGAAATAACGCTGGGCACTGAAGAGAATCTTCATCGTATCTTTGCAAACGATGGGAGTGAACAGGTTAATCCTGATATCCCCTTCTCATCGTTTTACATATACAACTCAGGGGCCGATCCAGAAATTTTTTGTAGGATCCCATTTTTGTGAATTTTCATGCCAATTTTTAATAAGTCAGTTTTTTTATTAAAATAATTGATAAAACAGATTAAAATACAGGGTAAAATGCGAATGAAGGGCCGTTTCAATTGATTGTGTTGTGAAAGGGCTGCAAAACAGACCCAGTTTTCGTCTGCACCGACCCCTACACTGCTTGAACTTTTTTGTTCCTTTCAAAGATGATCATAGGGCTCTTACATTTTTCAACGCTCCGAGTTTAAAGTTACCCCCGAAGTTAAAACTAACCCCGAGTAGATGTCACTGTCGGCAACGGGGGGAGGGGAGTCACGGAACGATGACTATTTTAAAAGAAGAATTATCTTCTGTAAAATGACTACGAAGGATGGGTGGGAAGGGGTAAAGAAAAGGGCCTGATTAACGTACGGGCCAACTGGGCCATGGCCCAGGGCCGTTTTTTTTGTTTTTTGTTTTAATGTTTTAACTAAAAAA
The DNA here is from genome assembly GCA_038373885.1 of Cheiracanthium punctorium. Classification (NCBI taxonomy): domain Eukaryota; kingdom Metazoa; phylum Arthropoda; class Arachnida; order Araneae; family Cheiracanthiidae; genus Cheiracanthium; species Cheiracanthium punctorium. The sequence goes on from JAWZYV010013498.1 coordinate 16,730, forward strand.
TTTACAAATATTTCATAAAATATTATTTCATGAAAATTCAGTTTAGTTTTTTGTCTTATAAACATAGTAAAACAACAATGAATGTATTTTAGTCCTGATTTATATGTTTATGTAATATAATGTAAGGCATCAAAATTAAAAAAAAAAATTGTAATAATTAAAAGGAAGGGATAGGGCCCGAATGCAGAGCCTTATTATAGCAAGGGCAAATCGGGACTTTGCTCAGGGCCCCCGGTTTGAAAGGGACCCAAATTTCAAATGTTGTTATGAAATATTCTTTTTATGTCAACATTTTATGAAAAAGAAAACAAATTTCATGGATGGGGGCCCCAAAATTCATTAATGCCCGGGCCCCTGTTGGTGATAATCGGGCCCTGCCCTGAGGCGAAGCCCGCAGTGTTTAACTCCCAAGCAAGCTTGGTTCTCATTTTATCGACCCACTCAAGGGATGAAAGGCTGAGTCAACCTGGCCCAGCCCGGGATTTGAATACCAGGCATGTGGCACGGATCCGCAGTGCAAAAACCGTTACAACACTGGGCTTCCCCCATTCTCCTTAGGAGCATAGGCGTGCGTATATAGTGTGGAGGATGGGGGTAAGAGTTTATTGTTGTTTCTGATATTTTTATTGTATGGCCCTCAAAAGGGCCTTTTTTATTAAAAAAAAAAAAAAAAGAATTAAAAACTTTCTACACCGCTAAGGTTATCGTCTGAAGAATCGGAAGTGTTGGTGCCGCCAACTGTAAAAACTACAGGTTCGACAATATTTTCCGTAAGGACATCCAATTCCCATATTTGGGTTTCTATTTTTTTTACATGATTGACACTATTCCTCCAAGCATCGTTGCTGACTCTATTGATACCTTCAAGTATCAATTTTGTCACTTCGTCCCTTTTAAATGTTCGGTTTTCAGCAGCAACATAACCTTTTATCTGACTCCAAATCAACTCAATAGGATTGAGTTCACAGTGATAAGGAGGCAAGCGAAGGACAGTGTGGCCTTGGTCAGCTGCTACTTTGTCTATGCGATATGTTCCGTAATTCTTACGGACATCATTTACTAATTGCAGAAGTTCTGCCTTCAACATATCGCAACTCCACGAAATGTTTTTGGTTGTCAACCAAGCTTGAATGTCGGCTTTCCGTGTAGATGTTCATGGAATACTTTCAACCAACACGCTGTGGTATGACCAGTCTTCATAATACTCTCCATTCATCTCACCGTGGTAATCGCCTTTCTTTTTGGAAGCTAAGAAAACATCACAAGCACCAGCTATAAAACCATCTTCATTTCCAGCATGAACAAAGATATTTCGGGACCCTTTTCTGGATGGAGCTTTTAAACCCGGTGAGAGCCCGGCCAAAAACGCCTGCTTCGCTGACTTAACAGTGGAATCGACCCACACATTTGTTTTTGTATGGCCAAAATTCACCCAAGTTTCGTCGGTGTATACGATGGATCGATTTACTGTGCGAAAACGTTTGATTTCTCGCAAATAGCGATGACGCCAACACTGAATGTCATCGCGTTCTATGAGCACAGACTCCCGTTTTCGTTTCGCATAAACGAAACCCAAATCCATCATTATGCGTCTTATTGTGCTCAGGCTGACATCTGGCAAATCATTATCTTCATTAACTGCAACAAAAACTTTTTGTATGGTAGGAATTTCATTCCTAAAAAAAAATTCGTGCAGTTTTCTCCGTATGGCAGATAATGTAAATTCGTCGTAATTTTTAAATCGGGTATGCATCCCAACTCTTTGTGAGCGTTTTTTTCCTGGAGTTGAAAATTTCCCTTTCTCTTTCAACTCAGCTTTCATCCTGTATACACTGGAAGGAGAAACACCAGTTTAAGAGGAAACAATATCTATGATATCGTTTTCAGATTTTTCGGGATGCCCCTTACGTAACTTGCAGAAAACATTCATGACAATAACCTTAGCGGAACTTCTAAGCGGTTTTCCAGCCTTATGCGGTTGGAACGTAATATAATCATCCGATACAGGGGCAGTAGCCGTTATTACGGACGTACGAAAGCGGAGATAAGGAAGAAAAGAAGTCAAGAACGGAGAATGTAATGGATTTTCCCGTTCTGGCGTGGGGGAGGGTTGCTACGATCTTCGCTCCTTAAAAATTCCGCCAAAACTTGCTTTGACGCTATTGGATAGCAAAGCGTTGACAAAATAAACACATTTTCATTTAAATAAAGGCGAAATATTAAATTATTTAGCACGCTTTCATTATATAAACATGTTTTTTCCCCTTTACCGACGAATTTAACATAAATAGTAGTACATATACGGACGAACTATATTGTAAGGTCGGAAGGACACAAGGCATAGCCTTCCCCGTACTGTCAGGTTAAGCTGAACTGGAGTATAGCAAACTCACTTTTTGCCTCAAAATCATAAGATGCCCATAGAAAATTTTCTAAATGTGTGTGTGTGTGTGGGGGGGGGTGTCTAGACCTTAAGTTTGTAACAGTCTAAGTTTTGAATTTGCTTACAGCGGTATTCTCCAGACAGGTTTATTCAGGGGTCGTCCTCGGATAGGGTGAAAAGGCGAAAATCCTTATTATCAAGACAGAGTTATTCATCAATGTTCCTTCATTCAACTCCCGCATGGTACCACTCTCAACCCTGCCCTACTGGCGTATTATCTGAGGATTGTCGGCAGTTTCGCACCTGAAAGTAAACAAACAGCTTAGCTGGCAATGTGATCTGCATGCCTTTGATGATATTGAAATGCTGGAATTCACCGAGACGACTAATTTTATTTTAAGATTCACGAAAGGAAATATATTTATAACTTTTTATACTCATTATAGGTAATAGAAGTATAATTAGTAGTCAGCACTTTTTATAGATTACTGGCTACATTATTCTACAGAAAGTTTAAAACAAAAAACATTTTTTTAGAACAACACAGTAATTATTAAAATGTAAAAATTACTTCCAAAGAATAGACAATTAGTTACCGAAATATTGAAACATAATTCGGTAATGTAAAGCAAAATAAATAAATAAATAAATTTAAAAAAAATATTCCTCCTGTATTTACCAAAGAAAAAATTGACAGTTTACAAAATATTTTGAAGTTGAAAATTGACAAATATGCTTCTCCCCCCAACCCCCCACCCACACACACACACACACACACATTTAGTATAGAGATGGGGAAAAGCATTATTTTCAAAGAACAGTTGTTCACTGTTCCCATTCTTTTTTAAAGAACAGTTCTTTTTCCTGTTCTTTTGAGAACACGTTCTTTGATTTATCATAGCTTTATTATGACTATTTTATTCAATTTAAAAATGAAAATATACGTCCTTTTTAACATGTATTATGCTTTAATACAATTGCAAAATGTTTAAAAAAACTTTGCAACCAACATACTGGCTTTCTTTAATCAAGTATATTAACAGTAATTTTTGGTAAAAATATTTTAATTATATTAACGTTCTATAATATAGTGCTAAATATGCACATATTTCTAAAATCAAAATTTTTTCTGTGCTTTTTATTAACTTTTGTTATCCTTACTCATAGCATGTATGTAAAAAGAAATGGAAAAACTTCAATTCTAGAGAGAATTATTTAGGCCAGGCCTAATTTTCGATCACTTACCTGAGTGATACAATATTGCTTACATGAGTAAACAATATTTGAGTCTGACAGCTCCTAAAATGACATAATATTCATTAACTGTTTATTTTGATTAGACTATATTGCACAAAGCTTTGGAAGCAGCAGAATCAATAACTTTAAAATCCGTCCAAACAAAAGATTTTTTTTCTATCCTTGAGGAAAAACTATCCAAACATAAGCATAACTAAGAGTTGTACCAGTAACAGTGCAAAGGAATGATCTGTTTCAACCAATCCTTGAACGGTCTGATACAATATGCCACGTGACTGCATACCCTTTTGTTTTAGTTTTTTCTTATTCAGCACTACTGCAGTAAAAGAGCCGACGCACAAGAGGAGCGACCGCTGAAGCTGAAAATCTGCAATGAAATCCTCCACCCCCCTCCTTTCCTAGCCTTATTACCAGTCCACACCATAAATTTCATGAAGCGAAAGTAATGCAAGACTTTGACCCTGGATAATGTGCCAGGGGGTCGTCGGGAAGTACGTTACATCAGGCACATAATATCCACATTATCACAATGCACCGAAGTAACGCAAGCTTTGACCCTATAGTCATAACTCTTGAAGGAATGGGAAGGGGGGGGGAGTTGTAAAAGATTTTTTTTGGACTTTCAAAACATTTTAATACAAAAATAATAATGATCAAAAAACTCAAAATACTATAAGAGTGTTCACTATAACGAAAGCTGGAGAGAGAGCACCCCCTTCAATTCCATAACCAGGGGGGGTCTGGTCTCCCCTCCCCCCCAAAATTTAAAATTTTGTTAACAAAATAATAAAGTTGAAGTCTTTGTGAAAAATTCAGCCTTTTTCTTTCGTTTGGTCCCCCTCCAAAATTTTTGTCTGGATACGGCCCTGACCCCTTGTCCTCTATCTAAGCACGCATGCAAGACCGTACCCAAGAGGGTGAATCAGAAAGTCTGCCCCCCCCCCCCCAATTTAAAATGTTGTTAACAAAATAATAATGATGAAGTCGTTTGCTGAAAAATGCAGCCTTTTTCACCGTTCGCTCCGCCTCTTAAAAAATATATATTGTTCCAGGTCTAGCTCCAAGAGGTTATGGATCTGGCTCGGGTTTAAATAAAAAAAAAATCCTCCTTTGGCTACAACTACAAATAAAAATATATGTATCGTGCTCCAGCTTAAAAGATATGGCTTTTGTACCAATGACAAACATTTTTAGTTCTAATTCAAAATATTAAATAAGTCCATCTCAAAAAAAAAAAAAATCCATGTGTTGCCTTCAGGTTAAAAATACACGGCGTGGACCTGCCCATTTCCAATGGGGGAGCCCACAAAATAGTCGATACGCTCTTAGAGCTTAAAAAAGAAAAAAAAATGTACAGTTTCAGCTTTAAAAGTACATACTCCAGCTTAAAAATTAAAGACATTCCGTTTAAAAAGCTGTAAGTATCGGGCTCAGTATTGCTCCGACTCCGATTTAAGAAAATGAATACGACTTTGGCATATAAAATTACATGGCTCCGAAAATCCAGCTTAAATGGCTTCAGACCTGGGCCATACCCAGACAAAAATTTCAGGATATATCCCCCACACCCAATTTTCAACTTATGTAGCAAGATTTTTAATTTTTTTTAACTATTGCGAAAACATTTCGTTCATTTATACATCACTGCAATTCATACCCCTCACCATCCCCACCCCCACCCCCTCCCCCCCCAAAAAAAATTCTGGCTACGTCCCTGTATAAATACACCATATACCATATAATGTAATAACGTCGAGGGAGAGACGTCCAAACCCATAGGACCCCCCTCCCCCTTTCTAAGTACGGCCTTACTTCTGACTCCAAGTCTACAACTTGGACCCTGTATTCAGCTCAGAACGGAATTAAAGCAAAAGAACACCTTTCACCCCGTTCACCAGAAAACACTTCGTTTACTCCGTTCCCAAAAGAACACCAGCTCTCTCCGTTCCTCAAAAAAACACCTAGCTCTCCGTTCCGCGAAAGAATGCTGAACTAGGTGTTCTAGCTCACTGCCGTGATCAAAGAACTGGTTCTTTTTCAGCCAATAGGAGAGGTCTCCTCGGAACAGGTTCTTTTTCAGCCAAAAGGAGATGGCTGAGAGCGTATGAAGGGAAGGCGCGTTTTATATGGAGATAGTGTAATGCTTATATTATTGTTTGACATTGATAAAATATTTTTTTCGATTTATTTGTGTTTCAGACTATCATTTTCTTTATTACTAAATTTTTTACTTTGATTGAAATTGAGTAGTTTAGCTGGAATAATAAAAATTGACGAATTGTTTTCCTGTGAGTGCATTTTGTATTGAACATATAAGTAAGTTTCTTATTCTTAGCCCGGGTCCACTCTAAAATTATGGTAGGTTGGGCTAAAAGTTCTATTCCCCCCCCCCCCCCAGATAATCATCATCGTTATCATTATTTCTCAAAATAGCTAAGATTCTGCAATTACTTAGAATTTGATAAAGCTAAAATTGTGAAATTCTGTCCCCACCATCAGATAAGTAGCCAAGGTGTGAACAGGAGAGGGGGTAGGAGGGAGGAGGAAGGGGTCTGGTCCCCAGAATTTAAATTTTTCTCTCTATTCTAAAAAAAAAAGTAAAGGCCGCTGTCGGCATCAAAGCTTGTGGACCAATCTCCTCCTAAACCGTAGGGATTTGAGTTTCGACTAAGGTGCCCACAGATTCGAAAAATTCCGAGGAACCTGCTAAGCTGACTTAAATTTCAAAAATCAAATTATTTTAGAAGATATTAATAAAAAACTGAAAAAATAAGCAGAATGGTTGCCAGATTTGGCATAAAATCATTCATTCCTTTGCAATAAAGCGTTTCCAAGTATCTAGAATCACGTGAAATTTACAAAGTTAACACAAAAAGCCTAATCAGCGCCGGCGCAAGGTTATCCGGCACCAGCCTGCAAAAAAAGCTAAAATCGCCCCCTCCCCCCTCCTTTTTTTTTTTACAGGAGAAAAAAAAAATAAATTTATTTATCGGGAAAAATGAATTTTTCTGCATTTCATATTTACAAACTTATCTGTAATTTCTTTTGTATCTATCTCCTGACAGATTTCATTTTCAATAGCAATCAAAGCTAGATTTATGAGTCTTTCCTCAGATATACTTGACCGTAAATACGTCTTGATCAATTTTAATTTTGAGAATGATCTTTCGCTACTAGCAACACTAACAGGAATGCTGAGTAGTATTCGCAATATGATATTCAAGTTCGGGAAGCACAATTTATTTGACACAATTAAGTTCAGAATATCGAAAGGGTCTTTCATACCGGCTGTAAAAATGTCTTTGGAAGCTACTATTTCGTCAAAAAGTTCTTCTGCTTTAATATCTTTACTATCACCATATTTTAACAATTTTTCTAAATTACTGCATTTTATTTTCAAATTGCATTATCGATTTCCGATAAATTACACAAGAAACTAAAATTATCGCTGTGATTTTTCATTGCGTCAAATCTTTCATTTAATGATGCCCAAGCTGTTGTATCGGGGGGGGACTCCAAGCAGTAAAAAAGGCAGAATTTTTCACAGTAAGACTGTATCATTATCATTTTTAGTAACAAAAATCAAAATTAAATACGTCCTTGGTGCTAGGGGGAATTTTCGGGGGTGGGGGGCGTAGCATCGGGCGCCATTCTAAACTCAAAAACTGAGAAAAGGTTGATCTTCGTAAAAGGGGGCGACTTTTTTTATGTTTTCAGCGGGGTGGGGATACGCACCCTATGGCCGCCCCTGCTTTTACATAGAGTAATATATGTTTCTAAAAGTTTTTACTTCCCTTTTACACATATAGTAATATACAAAACCATACCCAGGTATCCGGGGTTGGGTTGGTCCTATGTACTCGGACCCTGCCCCTTCCCGCCGAAATTATCACATTACATATCCTATATGTGTGTGTGTGTGTGGGGGGGGAGAGTATTTATATATAAAATGATGATATTCAATCAAACAGACCTCCCCTCACCCCACCCTCCTTTAAAAAATGTCGGACCCCCTCCAAAATTATTTTCTGACATTATAACAACATTCACCCCCCTCCCTCTTGGCTACGGCCTTGGAACACATTTTATCAGACAAATAAATAAATTATATATACACTGCAATCATTATTAATATAAAACATATCTTCCTAAAATCTGTCCATTTTTTAAAAATTTTTGCTTTGGGGACAATTTGGCGCCCGCCTGCAAAGAAGGCCTTGCAGGCCCGCTTCCGCCGGCCCTGAGCCTAATAACTTCTTCACCGTTTGCACGATCCGCTGGAAAATTTTCATGATCATGTACAAAAATATAGAAAACAATCTGCGCTTCGTTAAAAATCTGAAAATCCACCCGTTCCCTCCTTTTTAAGCGATTTTTGCGCTATTTTCAGCACCATTTTATTTCCGAGAGTCAAAAAAGTAAATCATTTGCGTGACAAAATTACTCTTTTCAAGTGAATATGACGTCATACAATTGGGATTCAAATTCGTTTAAAAAAGCTTTTCCAGATTACACAGTTTATTATCTTTTTTTTTTTTTTTTTTCACGAATAAATAGTTTGCATGGACATGAGAATAGCTGTTTACACAAAACTAAATCTTTCTATTGCGAAAAGATTCCGCGAGTTTCCAGAACAGCATGAAATTTAATTTGGATATCTCTCTATTCTAAAAAAAAGTAAAGGCCGCTGGCGCTGTCAAAGCTTGTTGGCCTATCTCCTCCTAAACCGTGGGGATTTAAGTTTCGACTAAGGTGCCCACAGATTCGAAAAATTCCGAGGAACCTGATAAGCTGACTTAAATTTCGAAAATCGAATTCTTTTAGATTTTTTTATCAAGATATTAATAAAAAAACTGAAAAAATAAACAGAATGGTGCCCAGATTTGGCATAAAATTATTCATTCCTTCGCAAGAAAGCAATTCCAAGTACGTAGAATCGCGTGAAATTGACAAACATGAAGTTCCCCCAAATTTTAACCCAAATGAAAAATATGAAATAAATAACTCAAAATGTGTTGCACAAAGTTGACAATTTTCAAATAGTAAGTTTGCTTAGACAACAGGAGTTTAGAATTAGCGATTATCCGTTTTTCCAAAACAGAATAACTAATATCTTGAAAATGAAAAATAATTAAAATGCAGATTATTTTAAAGCCGGTTCGGTCTAGCTGGATTATTTGCTACCAATAGAAATATTTGGCGGCGTTAACTATGCCATTATAGCAGTTACAGTGCACTTTGGATATTTGCTAGCGTGACGAAATGGTATAATTCGTGGTGCTAAGAACGCCAATCTGCAAACGATTATGTAAATGAAAATATGGATAATGGTTTTCCGGTAACCTTAAATGAACAGTAATTATAGGTTGTGAGCATGTGTAAATCGCCAAATAATGAAAGTCGCCATTGGTTGCAAGCTATCCTATCTGTTCCGTAGCTTTTATTAACTTTACATATACGCATGTCGCCAAATAATGAAAAATTGCCATGGGTGGCAAATTCGCAAGGTGTCCAATAGGTTTTACATTATTAAAAATACAACTGAAACAGATGTTCTGATTTTATTATGCTTTAGCTCCTAATTAATATAACTTTTGAATGGCAACATTAAATATCATTGTGTTTCTGAGGAGTGCAAATAATTTTTCCAGTGATTATAAGCGGAGTCCGCACTCCAGGTGGAGTATAGCTCAGGACCCGTTCAACACGGATTCCCATAACAAAATATCTTCCGTGTTATGAGGGGGAGGGGATCTACTGTAGTGTGAAATTTAAATTTTTATGTACCAATGAACCTGCAAGAACCAAGCAATGTGTAGCTCAGCAACATTCTATCTGATCCAGGCGCGTAGCCAGGAAAAATTTTCGGGGGGGGGGGGGATATATCCCGATATCCCCCCCCCTGGCTACGCCCCTGATCTGATCCAGTCTTCGGGTTTTGTCTGTTGAAATTGTGTCTTTTTTACGAATAAGCCTTATTAGGGGCCGAATACCTCATACAAAAAGCGAGCGTAGCGAGTCTGGGGGCCTCGGCCCCTAGTCTTAGCAAAAAAATATTAATAATGCCTTTTAATGAGAAATTTCACCTTTAAGGCATTTTCCAAAATTTATTTTTACAACAATCTTGCCTGCCATAAAATTTTGAAGTGTCGGACCTTAATGAACTGAGAACATGTTTTTGCCGTGATCACTGAACAGGGTGTTCCCGTTCTTTCTTGAAACAGGTTCAAAAGAACAGGATGTTCATTCTTTCCCCATCTCTAATTTAGTGGCGTTAGGGCCAGTGAACAATTATTATGATATATTTTAAATCCCTTCCGAAACAAAATTGATTAGCAGAGCCTGATTAGCAAAAAGGCTCGAGAAGCTTAAGCTTCCCCTCATAATTTGAAGGGGGCCCAAAAATAACTGTAAAACAGATAAAAATTCAATATTTTGTTTTTAAATGATCTTCTAAGTTATTGTAAAGATTTTTAATGAAGAGAAGTGGAAAGCTATTTTTGAGGTATTTTAGAAGTCTTGATACTCCATGTAGCAACATTTCTAAATTAGTTCAGTTTGCGATGTCTATACTCTGGACATTTGTTCCAGTTGAGATAAAATTTTCTATTATCAGGAACATTTGGTCGGTAGAAAGGGGTAAACTTTCAATATGTAATGTTAAAAATCATCATAAGGTCAAAATTAGTTCTGAACTTCCATGTTGTGATTTTTATGATGTCATCAAAACAAACAAAGAATTCCCGAAAAAAGCCCCATGCAGTGGCGTAGCAAGGCGGGGGCGGTCCGCCCCGGGTGTCACCCTCAAAGGGGTGATACCCGATGGCTTGTACAGCAAAAATTCCAAAAATATCGCATGTATGGGGGCAAAAATGCTCGTATGGGGGTGACACCACTTATATCCGCCCCGGGCGTCACCCACTGTAGCTACGCCACTGGCTCCATGTCTCATGAAAAATATGACTGAATAAAGTTTAATGTTTCAGTAGTAAGGAAATGTTTTTAGTTTACTTTTTACAGTAATTTTAAAAATACTGTAAAATCTCATTACAATTAAGTAAACTATTGCGAAGATAATAAATAACATATTTTTATCTAAGGTAAATTTCAAATTAATGAAAAAAATATTTTTTTCAAATAAAATCATTAGAACTAATTAAATCAATTAAATATCCTTTTAACAAAGAAAATCATTAAAAACTTTACTTAATCCAAACAAAAAGGGGAAGGGGGGGCCCGAAATGAGACTGAGCTTCCCCTCACTTCAAAGGTTAATCGGGCCCTGTTGATTAGCTTTCCAAAATTATAATACGAAAAAAAATTTAAATGTGTATCATACATCATTATTACTCACTCGTGTACTATGAAATGTCCGATTTCAGTTCATTCATGTCTAGTGTATTATTTCTGTGCTTTGTGAAATAAGATATCAGGATGGTAAAATAGTAACACACTCCCACCCCATTTTTTTCTATTTAATTTTTTGTTATTAGTTCGATTTTTAATTAAGACCAACATTTTGCTGCATTGTGAGATTATTTACTCTGTGAAGCATTCTAACAGTGAATTAAAACAGAAACAATGAATTGTAGGATATCTTTAAACTGTAATATTATTCTAAAATGTAACTGCTTGTGCTGCCAGTGTCGTTCATTTACTGTGGATTTTAATTACTTTCACAATTAAGTATATATTAGGGATCTAAAGCGCCCACATCTAATTTCTTTCATGCTGTTGTACTTTTGAATCAAGGACAGCTCTAGAAAGGGGGGCTATTGCCTATACTTACTGAACTTTTCAATTTCTTTTTCTTGACATTTTACACGCCTTTTTCTAAGAACATTGCATATCAATTGCATTCTTTGCACGAAATTCACTCTTCGAGCTTTCAATGAGAGTTTAATATTTGAGATTTAACTAAACGTGCTATAAAGCAAACAAATTTTCGTAAACCATTGTCCGTCGCATCGTATCCAATGACACCCCCCCCCCCCCAAAAAAAAAAAGGAGTTCAGCCAGGAATCGCCTGTGTTGAATATTGTCTCTTTTTAAGAAAGGATAATCTATGAAACCTTTATTATTGTAATTATTAAGTGGAGAGTTTGTATTAATTATACATTTTGAATTAAAATCTTAAGAATAAATAAATTTATCCCCTTTTATCATGCAAACAAATATTTAAAAAGTTTTTTGTTTTGATATAACTGCTTAAATTAAGCAGCCATTGCTTAGATTTTTAGGGTGGGGAGGGGGATGTCCAGAGCCTGATTATGGCCAACAGGAGCCCCGGGCATTAATTAATTTGGGGGCCCCATCTATGAAATTTGTTTTATTTTTCATAAAATTTTGATATAAAAAAAGGATATTTCAGAACAACATTTAAAAATGGAGGCCCTATCGAGCCATGGGCCCTGGGCAAAGTCCCGATTTGCCTATGCGATAATAAGGCCCTGGGGATGTCGATAAACTGCCAACTCAAATACTGGTTTTTACCAACTTATTTATTTTTTTTTATCAACTATATTACCAACTTTTTGCTTTTGCCAACTGGATTTGCGTAATTTTGCCAAGGGTGCCAGAAAAAAAATAGTAAATCACAATTTTAATTAATTTTTTTTACCAAGTTTGCCAACTAGGTATCTAATTAAGTCAAGTATGATAGAATTTTGGGAGTGCCCTACCCCCCCCCCCCTTCAGCAAAGGCCCTGAAATTTAGGTTTAACGTTTGTCCTATGATAAACTGGCTTTTGTTGTCGAAAGCAGATCGCGAATCCTCAAAACATATCTATGAACCTAGTAGTAGGAATTTTGCATTATCATGGCAGCAAACAGTTACTTTAATTAGCTTAGAATCAATATTAAAATTTGTATTGTGGCCAAATGTTGTACTTTTATTTGGAAGTGATTGATCCTTTATTTGTATTAACGTCTAAGTGCACTAAATAAGGAAAAAATATTGAATACCAGTTTAACCTGCTAAACAATTTATCTGTGTAGCATAAATTTTCGTATAAGTGAAAATAACAGAAAATAAATAAATTTTCATTTCGATAGTTTATTCATTCGACAGATTTTCATTTCGATAGTTTCGAAATTTTCTTGGGATTTAAAAACTTTTTAGTTTTCATTTAACTTGAAATAAATAGCACACCAGTAAAATTTGTAGCATTAAAAAAATTGCTATTTTAAAGTTTTAAGTTTAACTAAGAAATAAAAATAAGCAATCAACAAATGATACAACAAAGTAAAAATTAACTATTAACAAAAATAACAACGGAAAAATATCTGTCACCAAATAAAATACCCAATTTAAAAAAAAGAGCTACGAAGATTTGGAAAGAAGCAATAAAGAGATAAGAATCAAATCACAAGCTAGCCTGCCAACAGCCGCAATACGAAACCATGTGGTCAACTAGCACTTGTAAACACTACACATACACACGTGATGCATCCCTACCAATCACGGCTAGTTTCACATACCACACTCTGAAAAAAGAAGCTTGCTCTTCTTGGAAAGGGGATTGCCGTGGGGTCGTTCAAGCCTCTCTTGATCCGCTTTTGTGAATACTGTTTAGGTTTGACCCCAGGATAATGCGGGGAGGAAGATTGACCAGTCTTCGGATAGACCTGAGCTTGACCTGCTCATGAGAATATGGTTGTTAGTGGTGCAATTTTCTTTACATCATAAGGTGCTTGAAAGAACCTTGTAGCACTAATATATGTTTAATTGGTTTCTGACTGTAAGATAGACTTTGAAGGTTGAAAGTACAATGAATTCACTGGTGTCAGTTTAAGATAACTTTTTCTTATGAGAATTTCTATTTTAACATATTTTCTATTTAATTATTTAGAAAGAACTTTCACGAATTAAAGGCTAATCCAAGAAGAAAAAGTGTCATTCTTTGTTTAAAGCTTAATTAATGAAAATAAATTATCTTTACATGCTGTATTTTTAAATGTTTTTTATTTATAATGGTTGAAAAACTATAATAATAATAAAAAGTACATTTTTATGGACAGCTGCGGAAAAAAAATGCCCCCCTTGCATTTTATTCAGACATCGGCGTACAGCAAAGCTAAAGATACCAATCATTTACGATTGATGTACACTTTAATTTGCTATAAATAAAAATTGCATAAGGCACATCTCCACTTTAAAATTCGCACCAACTTTCTTTTTCCCAATAGCAACCCCTAGATTTCATTTCATATTTCAAAACTTCAGTCATTTATCATTTTAATTTCGGATCATTTTAATCATTTTAATTCATTATCATTTAGATCATTTTAATTTCGGATACCAAATTTCAATTAATTTGAACTGAAAATGAGTGAGTTATGAGCTTCTGAAATCTATCTCCCCCTGTGTGTGTGTGTTAAAATATTTTTTCATACTTTAAAATATATCTCATATAATATTGATAGTAAGAAGCTGGTTTTTATTTGTACTATTAAAACTAAATGGCCCAAATATAATTTACTATTATAATTTTTAATTATATATTAATATTAATTTTTAAAAAATGGATTATTAAATTAATATTAAAAAAAATTGTGAATAGTGACCTAGCCAAATTTCGATGGAAATATATGCAAAAAGTAATATTACATAGCTGTGCAAAATTTCAAATTTTTACGTTCAGTAGCTTAATTTATATTAAATAAAATGTTTTATTTTCATGAGCTAAGGGACCATATATATAAATTTATTAAGTGACATTTTTTTTTAATTTCGTAAAATAAATGTAAATTAGATTTCTTTTACACAAAATAAGTTAGTGGTATTAAAAAATAGCAAATAAATTGGAAGTTTGTACACTTTGATGGTGATTCTATAAAGCGTCTATTGCTGCGCTTGCTACTATTTCTGCCCAAATAAAATATTTTCCATGTATAGAACAGTGGCGGATTAATGCGATTTTGTCAGGTGAGGCAGTTAGTAAGAAGACTGGCATATACATCCATTTTATGGAAGTAAAATAGGATCTTTTACATTAATTTCTGTTTTCTTGGGGGAGGAGGAGGCAATTGCCCCTCTTTAATCTGCCCTTGGTATAGAATTAGATGCAGTAGGTGCATGTCTTCCAACACCACGTCCTATTTCTGAAAAACTAACATCCTCAACATTCCAGGCATGAATTTGACCCTTTTCAATATTTGAAACATCAGGTCTTATCAAACATTCAAAATCCCATTTTTCTGTCTTAATTTTCATCTGACTATAAATTAAAATATCACCAAAAGTCATAAAAATATTGCACACTGCAGATGATAATATTAAATGAAGAAAGTGAAATAACAAATACAGTGATAATATAGGGTTGGCAAAAATGCAACTACGTTTTTTACATGAAATTCGAACAAATAAATTTCCAATTAGGAAACCATTCTTCAAGTTCGACCATAACTGAGTAACATCCATGCTTGTATTCAGAAGAGCACAGAAGAGATTCTTACTCCTGGGAACATCTCACCTGTCTAAGTTCAATAACAATTTCAAAATTAGGAAGCTATATCGTAAGCAGTTTTGCATTTTTTCTTTAAATCATGTATATGGACCAAGGAAGTTTTAGAGTCACTGTTCATTTGGATCACTGACTAAATATTTTAATCTCTACCCCTGATATTCTTAGCACAAAAAACTTTAAGGCTAGAAAAAGTATTTTTCTTGTAAATGATATTTATTTCTTTTAAGTATCGGGAGCGAAATTAATGAAAGGAGACAAGTTCAGAACCTGCAAATAGCATTTTTCAATCCGCAGAAAGTCCCTTAAAATTGTGCAAAAAAGAATTCACAATATCACCAAAAATTATCATAGAAAATTGGTGAAAATTTATATTTAGGGTAATTTGAAGATTTTTTTTTCATTTAATAATGCCAAAACAGGGTGTTGCCATTGTGAAAAACAAAGTTGATGCAGAATTAAATATGAATACGGTCTCTTTTACAAATTAAATTAATAATAAATGAAAGTATATGTTATTTGCAAACGAACGGTATATAAAACTTTGCTGTACGACAAACAACGGCCAAATAAAGAGCAAGTGTGCATTTTTTTTTTCTACCCACAGCTGTACATTTATTGTCCACTGTCATAACTTAATAAGCTCAAAAATGCAGGAAAGTGATGTCAATTATGATGTACCAAGAGATTAAAAAAAATCTTTTTACAAAACTCATAAAAGTCTTTATTTCAGGGCTGTCAGCTAAAATCTCATTTTTAAATTAAAATGTTAAATGTTTCAATTTACTACCACATTAAATGCAAAATTAACCCATTAGATATTTATTGAATGTTTTAATTCAAATTACTCATCTTTAAAAAGAGCTTAATCTTAAGTTGCTATAAACTCTTCATTATTTATATAATTAATTTTATGAATAATGGGGCTATGTTTGAAAATCCAAAATTGTTTTTACATTTATCAGTTTATTTATTTATTTTTATTAATAAATTTGTTACAAATACTGTTATTATTAATACTGAGATACAGTCTTCAGGCAGCTGTGTTTCACCTTTTTTCACCCAAAAATATATTTCAAAGTTTGTTAATTTTCATGGATAGTTTACTAAATTATGTAAAAGTATCAATATGATGTTATATAAAATATGAGTGTTTTTTATGTTTTACATTTAACCTTTATTTCTTTCTTTATATCATCATTATTTCTCTGAAAAAGCATATAAATTTTTAATTTACTTAATATACATATAATGTGTAAATTTTGTAATGTCAAATTATGAACAATTTTTAAAGAAAATTTTATAACATAGGTTACTAACTTAATTTACAGCTATTATTTATCTAAAGTAAAATTATAGTATATGCTTTCAGTAAAATAATAATTGAAAATATGTTTTATATGGAAACATGTATTTAATTTTCACTAACACATTCCTGTCTGTCTGTCTGTATGTGAGTGAATTGGTTATAAAGTTTTAACATTTTTCAATGCACAAGAGCACTATTATACATACAGGCTTTTCCCTTAGCCTTTTTGACTGGTTATACCCTCAGCAAAATAAATGAGTATATCATTCATTACCAATGCCTAAATTTAATCTGGCTGTACAGTAGGGTGTATCACGAAAAATTTTTTTTTGGAAAATCAAACTTTCAAGTTGATAAAAAGTTGTTACTATCATCACATACCTACCAAAAAAATTTTTTTTTGAAATCGAAAAATATTTAGGTCTCCCGGAATGACCCTGAAGTTGTCAGTTTTTTAGTCAAAACGATATTTTTAAACATTTTTTATAAAGTATGTATAAATCAAAATTAAAAATTCAACAGCAAATATGGGCAATTTCAGATAGAATCTATCAATAAAAAAATGCATTGCGACTGAAATTGAACATTTAGATCTCCCGGAATCGTAATGAAAATCTCCCATTTTTTGTCAACTAGCCGTATTTAAGAAATGTTGAAGAATCTTTCAAATTTTCAATCATTGTATATATATAATACAGACACTGCAGTACAGCGTTCCGAAATAGCAAGAATATTTTTGTATGCGAATATGGGGCTCAGATTTCAAATTGATAAAACTGTAGCTCCCCCATGACTTTGGAGATAAGGGAAGTGCAAAACCATCGCATGATTACTTCTCTCTCCCTCGTCCACCCTTCCTTTCTTTTTCAGTTTGTTTTTAGCGTTTTTTATGTACGAAGTGTCCATTTAGTGAGCATTTATGTTTCTGATTTGTGATTGAGTTCAATTTGGTTTTGTTGTTTTACCATCATGAGTAGAAAAACTCTATCAACAAGGAAAACTACTGACGATCCAATTGTCGGCCAACCTCTAGATATAAGTGATAGCAATGTTATACCTACTAAAATTGATGTACTACATTATTTTGAATGGGTAAGAAATCAGTTGAAGTCTGAAGGATGTCATGAACCAAAGAAAAAGGTAGTTGCAATGCGAGTGGCCCATAAGCTAGAAGAAATATTGAAGAAGATTTCTATTCCTGTTTCATCTGTAAGCAACAATTTTTTTTTTATTTTAAAACTACACGAGAGATCTGAAAGATGAAAAAGTCATCAGGGTGTAACACAAAAAATGCCAAAAGCTTTAAAACGTCCGTTGAAAAGTTCAAAATCTGACATTGTAAATAATCTTTTTGATATTTGTTCATGCACAAATGTAGAGATTTAGAGAAATGTTTGTGTCCAGTGCAAAGGAAGGTTCCACAACTGGAACAGAAGTTCTTGAATGACCAACGAAACCTGAGGCTTGTGGTTAAAGGAGGAATTGACACAGTAGAGAGTAAAAAAAAAATCGAGAAACGTGCTAAAATAAGGAAAAGTCCATACAGTTCGAGTTAAACTGAAGTCTCCAATCAACAAATATCCCTACTTTACGACATGAAAGCATTGTTAGTGACACTGACAGCGATTCCATTCAATAGGACTCAAGTGATGAAAGCGTTTTAGCTATAACCCAGCAAATGCACACAGGTTCTCTGAACGTCTATTAACTTCTGAACGATAATAGATGTTCAGAGAACCTGTGTGTGTTTGCTGGAGAAAAATAAAATACCAGAAAATAAAAAGGAAAAATCTAGCGTTTCAGTAAAGCAAGTCCTTCCAGTAGATCTGCCATCATTTTCCAGAGCATGTGATCGCAGAGCAATTTCCAATAGAGCGGAACCGCAACTAGCAAATGCTCTTTTACAGGATTTTAAAGTTGTGACACCAGAAAATCAGACGGCGGTAATTGATAAATCAAAAGTTTTTCATGAAAGAGTAAAGTACCGTGAAAGTATTGCAACTTGCACCTCAGAAATAATTTCTCTCTATTTTGATGGTCGGAAAGATGAAACTATAGTCAAAGAAAATGTACGCGGTAAATCTGTCCGGAAAACTATACAAGAAGAACACATATCTTTGGTTGAAGAACTAGGTTCAATATATCTTGGTCATGTAACTGCAGACAGTGGTTCTGTGAAAGACATTGTATCATCAATCAGTGGCGCCGACTACGTGGGTGCTCCGGGGCTCAAGCACCCACAGAAATTTTAGTGCCAAGTCATAATTTGAAGTTCCCAGAAAGGGCTAGGAAAAGACGTTTATGTGGGTGCTTTGGGCTTGTAAAAAAAATTACGTTGGATCCTGAGCACCAGCAATCGTCTGATAACCCCAACACAGTGATGTACACTCAAGGAGGGTTCCCCCCCCCCCCGCCCCAATTATGCCATTACGTAATATGAATATTTGTAAAGCATACGAAACTTTTTGCATTATTTCAGTACTAAAATGCTTTATTTGCTTATTAGTTGTGTGATATTTTAAAAGTTTAAAAGAAAATCTTTAATGAGACCAAATGTATGTGGGTGCTTCGGCATGGACGTCCATATGAGTACTTTAAGACGAGGGGGGGAGGGGTTATTGCTGGCATTTGTAAGGTCATCGGCAATCGTTCTTTCAAACATTTTAGTACTGAAAAGTGAAAAAAAAGTTAGCTAATATAAAAATGTTCACTATACCGACGGCTAGAGGGAGGGACCCGAGCCCCTACCTACTTCCCCATAGGAGCACCCATGTCCTTTATAATTTAGATGCGCATGAGGAACTTCGATGAGACAATCACTGGCGCAACTATAGGGCGGTAGAACGGGCAAAAGCCACGGTCCCCCGGACGGAGGGGGAGCCTTTCTCAAATAGAAAGCTAGGAAAAGTGAACTACAGCATGTTGGTTGAGATTCTGTACAATGAGGAAGGACCCTATCCAATGAATTCATTACGGGCTCTGACGGTATAGTCACGCCACTGATGACGACGAGTGCTTTGCAACTGCATAATTCGAAAATAAAATTTTAGTGAGGGACAGTTTTTTTTTATGTAGTATGTCAGATCTCAAGCACCCACAGAAAAGTTTTCGTGGGTGCTAAATACTTGCATGTATTTAAAGGAAGTGCTTAATTTGCATGGGAGGGAGCTCAGCTCCACTACTTTTTTCTCGGTGAAATTTTACACTAAATTTAAATTTTTAATTACCATCGTAATTGTTTCTGTTGATATTAATTTTATTACATCGCAAACTAATACAGAGGTAACAAAAATTAACTTAATAATACCTTAAATTAGGTAATTAATTTTGTAAATTGCAATACAAAAAATCAGTGCTCTTGCACTTTTTTGGATAGAAATTAAACCCTGTTTAAAGGCAACTGAATGACAGCTACTTTCAGCTTATCGCTGTAGTTCGGGAAAAAAACCCATGAAATTTTGGTACACAGATTCAAAAAAATTAATTATGTCAAATATTTCAAATTTTTAGGATGTATGTTTTAGAAACTGCACTATACACTGAAATAAACAATAAACCTGTATCATTTACGAAACTTTTAGAAAAAATTCTTAAAAATCGAAAATGTTAAAGAAGTGTTATTCTTTATTTCGGTACCCTAGTAGCAATGACTGCTTGTTTTCTGCTCCGTCGTTCATCGACTCATCGTTAACTCATCGAATTCAGTCATCGGCAAGTGCACTTTTGCTTGTCTGCAATAGATGAATTTTTATTCATGGATAGAAGTGATCTAGACGAGCAGTTTTGCCGATGGAGAACCGAAAAACAATATCTTATCCGAAACTGCAGCTGTATAGCCATCGGGCCTTGCAGGTGTCCCCAGTGGTTTACACTTTACCCAAATTCCTATAAGTATTTGCGTAATTTAGATGTGCCTTTGCATAATCTAAGGGAAATTTTGAACAATTCTTGAATTAATCGCATAATTTACTTCAGATTTCTTGTATTGGGGTCGGGACAAAATTTAAATTTGAAAAGAAATATTTCCAAAAAAAAAAAAAAAGTAAGTGTTTATTATATAAAAATCGTTTGTAATATTTAAATAATTTTTTAAAAATGTGTTTAAAAAAAAGAAAAGAAAATCTATTTGAGCGTCAGCTGCATTATAAGAAAAACGGAAACTTCATTACAATGAGCAACTCTTTTGAAACCTCTATAATGTAAACAGCAAGAAGAGAAATCAGTTAATTTTTAAAAGTTATCCAAGAAATATGAAAGTTAAAATCACACTTGTTTTTTAATTATTAATTATGAATGTTGTTGCTACTTACATACATTGGTAAAAAGTGAAATTAATTTCTTACCAATCCAATAATTTGACTATTATTAATAATAGCTGAAGAACACTTTGTCAAAATTTCACTCCCCAAAGTCCCAATCTGAGACTGAAATAACCGGTACTTCACACTTTGCCTTTCATATGACAAGATTCGATGGTCTAGGGGTAGCGCGCTTATCTCGGAATCAGAGCGCTCAGGGTTCGGTCCCGGGGGAGGAAGAATTTTTTTTCTTTTTTCAGAAAACGGAAATTTAGCATACAATAAACGAAAACATAATAAACAGAACGGACATTTTTTGAAAATTTTGCTGCCAGTCGTTTATTTTTTATTAACAAATATATTTTAAACAGTTTATCGGTTTCTTTTCGTTATTTCATCGGAGTCATCAGGAAACGATGATCGGCTTTATGGATCCCCGAGCGGACATTTTGTATCAGTTGCCGATGTAATTTCCCCTTTTTTGGATGAAAAGCCGTGATCGGCCATTGCTCGTTCTCCTCGGATTTAACTCACCCGCCTCTCATCGACCGATGGGTTATTGCTACTAGGGTATGTAGTCCAGCTTATAAAGAATCATCCTAAATTTTTTCGAATCCTTGGTGCGATAGTCTACTTCGCACAATTTGTGTACTAAGACCGTTATGCAGATTTTGTTTCTTCGGCATACACCCTTATGTGCCTCGGAACTGGAGTAATTATAATAAAATTCCAATAAGTAGTAGCTTAGCACATCCTCTAAAATTTTAAAAAGTGCATGAAAAAAAAAAGGAATCCAAACAGGTAATATTTTTGTCTACTTAAAATAATAATAATAATTATAATAGTTTCTCATATGAGTACTAATTTAGAGGTGTATGGGGGTCATCTTAACTTTCAGACATTTTAGGATGAAAATAATACTTAAAAGTTCAGTATGCTGTAAAAATGTTTACTATACTAGGCGTGCTCAAATCTCAATCCCCCACTGCCACTTGCCTTCCTCTCTGGCGCCCATGGAAACAATGTCTTTCTAAAATTCAAAGCTTTTCCTCAATGTGATGTGCGACTCCCTACAGCCCCACAGGCAATGCCTTGCCCACTGCAGCCGAAGTCCTAAGTGCCTCCCTCCTTTCTGATCCACAGACCTCATCCCATAATCCTCGTCCTCCATGGGAAAACGTATGAATACAATGATACTATGTTAGCCCAAGAGTACCGGAAAACGGAGAATTTGAGACAAAGCCGCTGGCTACAATCAGAAGTTCACGCGGGAAAGATAACACAGGAGTTAGGTGAAAGAATCATTCCCATTATGGAAATGTTTTGAGATATTTCTAATAATATTACTTCAGGATTCCGAAGCGAGTAGGTTTAATTGTTTTGTTAACAACACTTTGTATGTCTCTGGAACAAAAAAAGATGCCCATTCATCAAAAAGTGTCGGCGCTTTAGTGTTAATTGAATGAGACTGAGGCGAGGCTTCTAAGGTCAGGTTTGTGTCACTTTCTTCTAAAGTCTCAATTTCCTTTTCTTATTTTTGAATGATTTTAGTGCTCAGTTATTTATTGAAAAGGATGGAACAGACTGTCGTCCACACTAACATTTCGAGATGCCTTCCGTTTCATTTTCTGTGAATATTTTGTTCAATTTTTGTTCTTGTTTGAAAAAGCGGAATTAGGTACTATTTACTTTAATCTAGCCCAATGCTGTTTTTGTAAAATTATACTGAAATCATGGGCGCATGAACACACATTACTGAAATGTATGTCTCTCGTAATTTTGCAAATTTGACCACATAATGGTAGAGGGTAAAATAGCTCTACTTCAGGAGGATGCTCAAAATCATGCCTGGAGGTTATATGGCCAACAATTCAAAATATTTTTTGAATAATTATTAACTCTAAGATAAACATCTTTTTTTGTTCTGCTTTATTTTTCTGTTTGCATTTAAATAGTTACCAATCTTTTTTATGTGGTCCTACACACATTTCAACATAGAAAACGTTGCATTAATTCATTCTGAGGAAATTATCTAGTTTAATTTTAAAGGTATAATGTTTGTAATTTTTTTAATTTGTTGGGAAAAAAAAGAAAAGAAAATAGTCAAGGCTTAGCTGCAGCTGTTTACAGGGGTACAAAAATTAAAAAAAAAAAAATACAGGAAATGAATGAGCTGAGAAACAATACTATGAATAACATTTTTTGAAAACTCTGAGGATTTCAGACAGGGATGAGATAGATTAAACAAGAATAACATTGATCGTGAATTGTTACATTCGAAAACTGAATCACTTTTATATAAAATTTCCATTTACATGACAAGAAATTTGACTGATTGTGATATTATTGTTGCATGTTTTTTCCCCCCCAATACACTTTTCTTTTGCTTTGAAATGATGCTTTATAATGATTAGTTAAAACCAATCAAAATTCTATCGCTAAAAGTTTAAAAAAAAGTGAAATAGTGTAATAAACCTCTTTCGGGTCTGATTTATTACAAGGCCAAAGGGGGTGTGCGCCCAGGAATTCTCGAATTTTGACAGAGAATTTGCGTAAGGCAAACAAATTTAAGGTGACTCAAGCACAAGCAGATTTTTCTAAAAGAAGGGCATTTCGTCAGAAATACTTCATTACTTTAAAACGAATCTTGATTTTAACTGGTTTGCTGTTATCGTTACTAAGACACAACGGTGGAGACTTTCATTCTATGCCCAGCGTTGCTTCACCGTAGTCCATAGTACAGATAATTGGATGCCAAAATTTACACTATTCACTTAAATTAAACTTTGAATGTCACCTTCAGCGCTGGGAAAAAAACACGCAATTTTGGTATTTAAATACAAAAAAGAAAACTAATTATCTTAAGCACTTCACAATTTTTAGGGTGTAGGTTCAAGGGCTGTACTAGACACCCGAATAAACAAAAATTTTTTGCAGAATGGCCACTATTAGAAATATTTTGCTGTGCAGTTCCACGTTTAAGATTTTTTTCTGAAAGTTTTCGAATTTATTGCAGTGTGTAGTGCAGCTTGTAAAGAATTATCCTGAATTTTTTCGAATCCTTGGTGCAATTAGTTTATTTTAATTTGTGTACCAAAACCGTGAGACAGATATCGTTTCTTCGATCTATACCCTCAGATATTGTTGGATATTTTATGTGAATCTAAAATGATTATTTGTATTACCCATTTCCCACTGGTAAAAATGTGCACGAAAAGTCAAATGATTGAGTAGTTACGAGCAAGGAAGCAAATAATAATAGGAAAAGATTGAAGGGTAGGTGGAAAAGATTCCATAAAGTTGGAAAGTGTATCGTTATTCACATGAGTGCCGTATTTTTCTTCCTTGTTCCATAAAAACCCATCTTCGGAATCGAAATCTATCTTAAAATCACCTACTAAAACTATTTTACAATCTTAGCCAAGTACATATTCCAACTATACTCCCCCTTTAAAATAAATTGTCGCGTTTTGGCACCAAACTTAGCGATCATTTATCAAAAATTACAAACCTTGTGCAACTTTCAACATTTTATTAACCCCCTCCCACCCCACTGACATTTCCCTAGTAGCACAATTAGTCCAAAAGTCGTTTAAAACACGTTTTTTAACGTCAAAAAACGTGTTTTCAACGTAATTTGAACGTTTTTTGAACTAGTTGTGCTACTAGGGTTAGGGCACCCACAGAAATTTTGTAAAGTCGGCGCCTCTGTCATCAATAATGAAACACATGGAATGTAACTGCATTGATGTGACAACTATCAAAGCTCTTGGATGCAATGGTACGCCCACAAACACTGGAGTTTCTAATGGATCAGGTTGCAGGTTGGAAAAGCTACTTGCGTTTGTGATGCGCTGCCTACAATTATCAAAATAAATAGACAGTGAAATCAAGATTTATTTTGAATAACCTTTACATATTCAATGTTCTTTATTTGTAACCTTTATGTGTTTGTTTATATCTTTTGTAACCTTTTTCATCTAAAGATCACACTTTCTGATTTTTAATTTTAATATATTTTTGTTCCTACAATTTTTTTTTCTAATGTGTAATTATTTCTAATGTCACCCCTCCCCCCCAGAATAACAAAGAAACTGATAAACTAATAAACTAATGAAAAATTAATATACATTTTATTTGCACTGTAGCAATAAGTTTACCAATGTAAAATATCGTCTGGAAATTTTTGAATATTTGTTAAAATAGCAAGGTTTTTAAAATTAGATTCCGGCAGACTGATATAGTTAATGGTGCAAATGAATTTTTTTAAAGTCTGTTGTCTTTCTAAACATCAAGTTTTTGTACTTAAAAAATATAAATATACTTTTATATTCATGTATATATATATATTTTAAAATACACATTTTAGGTCAAAAAAGTTGAATTTCAAGTTAATTCCGGGAGACCTAAATATTTTTCGATTTCAAAAAAAAACTTTTTGGTTCATATGTGATGACAGTGACAACTTTTTATCAACTTGAAAGTTTGATTTAAAAAAAAAAAAAAATTTTGTGATACACCCTACTTTACAGTCACACTTGGATAATTTGAACTTGAAGGGACCAGAGATTAAGTTTGAAATATATAACACAGAGATTGCTTATATGGCTGTATGCTTGAATGATTACAACAGTATGTTGTCATCAACATTTTTGTGTCTGTAAGTCTTATGCATGAATTGATGTAAAAGATCTTAATACTATTGATGTACTTGTACATCCCTCCCCCCTTATTATAATATTTATTTTGCATTTAAGTTATTCCTTGCCACGGGAAAAGTACCAAAATTTCTAGAGCTATTAAAATTGCAAAATGTATTTCTTTGTATTTTCTTTTTGCTTCAACTAGAGTCATGTTTCTGTTTTAAAATTTAAAACTAATTTTCAGGTGTTGAAGAATCTGAAGGTGAATTGGTTTCTCCTGACAGTTTGGAAAATTCTTTATACTTAAATTCATCCTCTTTCATAAATAGACTTCCTATTTCTTCTCCCTTGCACAAACATAAATGTATATTCTGCTGCAAGGCTTTCCAGAAACCTTCTGAACTTCAACGTCATGTTCGAACTCATACAGGCGAAAGACCTTTTGTGTGTAATATATGCAGCAAAGCTTTCAAGCAACGACCACATCTGTTGAGTCATTCTAAAACACATTATTACACTAATTCAGTTAAAATGTGAAACACTGCATCTATAATAAAAGAATTTCAGTTTTACAGTTTTTAAGAAATTAATTTGCTTCAGATTATAAAAACTATTTTTACAGAATGAAACAAATTAATTTTCTTTCATTTTAATTTATATAAAATCACCATATTTATTAGAAAAACCCTCCCTGTTTACTTTTTTCTTGTTTAATTTAGTTATAGTAATGAACTGGACTAAACAAAAATCACTAAATATCATCAAAGAGCATAATCATACTTAATATTGTAATATAATCATGTTACTTTTACCTTTAAAATGGCTTTTTATTTCAATAACTTAAATATTGCGTTAAATAATCTCAAAATAAATAATTTAATAATAAATGTATTGATTTAAGTTAAATAAAAAACATAATCAAGTTTTTAATTCACTTTTTGAATGTTAATTTTTTTAATGTGTTTTCGTAAATGTAAGATGTAATAAACAGTAGCCAATGCTTATAAAGTTATTATTAATTAATGCTGTGCAAGGCTTCCAAATTTTACTGAGATTATGTTTTGATGATACCTTGTCTTTTAAACAGAGTCAGATTAAATTCTATAAGGGCCTTTAGGCTATGAAATTCATGAGGTTCTCCCCATACAAATTTTAGTTTGTGCTTCTACTTCTTTTTACCTCAAAAAGTGGTGATAGTATCTAAGTAATTTTTTGTCTAAAAGACTCACGGTCATAACAGGCATTTGGGTAATAATAAACCTGATTACTTTATTGAATAATGCAAAAGAATCTTAATCCATCAAATGTATAATAATGGATATTATAAAACACAAAACTCCCACTGTTTAATCATAAAAATTTACAGCACAATTTGAACTTCAACTAATGGCCATTAGTGGTTTCATGTGTACAGAGATTCACAAGTTATCGCTATTATTTCAGACTTATACAAGCTAGTAAATACAAGAATAAATAATTAAATAAAAGCTTGAATAAAAATTCTGTGTTTTCTCCGCTTTAATTTTCTGCTACAGCTCCCCTAAAATGGTTGGGTCTCATAAGCTGGAGAAGTTCGCTCCAGCTAGCCATTAAATTACTCTGAATATATATATTATGACAAGACAAAATATTATTTGAATAAATATTATAAGTTTTAAAAAATATAAAAAATTAGGGATCATCTAAAATTTATTCTTTTTCGTTAAAAATTTACTATGTCACCCACACTAATAAATATTCTTATTAAATAATGCTTATGAAATGAATCGCAGAAAATTAAACGCATGTTAAATATCAAAATTTTTTCTTGGTACTAGACCAAAATCTTGTTTTGTTAAAAAGGTAATGGAATCACAAATTTGAACATTTTAATACAACTTTAAAATTTAGCAAATGTTGAGAGATACACCAAAGCATAATAATGCAATATTCCTCATTAAATGTATTAAAATTCCACATGTTTTCTGAAGATATTTAGCCAAATACTTCTTTTATCTGCATACTATTCTGCATTTATCAAAACAGTCAAAAAAATTTAATATATCTGCATTAGAATTTTTTTTATTTTCTAAACCAGCTGAATTCAAATATGTAGTGAAAAGATTGGGTTTTCATTGAGTTTTCAAAAATTATGTTCTGTTTTAATATGTAAATTGCCACCTTAGGGAAAATAATATCTGTATTAATTGCAATAGAAAGCATCTATCTAAGTAAAACCATCTATCCCAATATTTGCTTTCAGATTTCTTGTCAATTGCTCCTTTTGCAAGCAGGTCTGCTGTGTTGTGGCTTAAAAAATTACTTCTAAAATTATGTTGATGCTTTGTAAAATGTACCTTTTACTTTTTTTAAAAATAAAAATATATTGATCAATGTTGTTTTTGTATGTATGTTTTTGTTCTGTATGCATGTAAATATTCATTTTTATTTGTATGTAATTTTATACTCATGTATCTTTGTAATTATATAAAAATGTGTCTTTTTACTGTTTTAAACTAATACTGTAAAACAACGTTTGATATTGTTTTTTGAAAAATATTAAAACAAACTTAATGCTAAAATTAATAAAGAATTTTGTAAATAACACACATCTATGACAAATAAAACAGTGCAAATGTTTTAGTTGGTACAAAGGATTCCACCCTTCTTTTAGCTGTATAAAGTTCCTAATTTCATACTAACAGGAAAGTGAGAAAATAACCTTGTAAAAGAAGTTGTCATTTGAAAGAAGGAAAATGTAAAACCATGGAATGAGAATCAATTTTGTTTAATGTTAGTGTGTTATTTACAAAATTCTTTCTTAATTTTAACCTCTAAACACCAAATTGTTTTAGTGTTCTAACTATAAACTTAATGATTACGTAAGTGAAGTGTTGAAATAGAAAAATTATTATGCTTATTCTAATTCTATATTATGTATATATTTTTATGGATAAACTTCAAAGTACACAATTTAAACTTTTTTCTTTCTTCTATAAATCAGATATTCTGACTAAACATTAATGATAAATGTTTTTGTGTTGAAATAGATAAATGATATTCGGAATACTTTTGCTAATATTTTTATGTTCTGAAAATTTAATATTTAATATTCTGAATCTTGTTAAAGATGGTACAGTTTTACAATATAAATATGATAAAAAGCGATTGCCAGGCAACCTTTTCATTGCACCAGGCATTTATATGCTTTTTGCACAGTCAATGTTTGTTTTAATACAAACACTGACTAAGAGAAATAATAATAATCATCTCAGTCGGCTGAAAGCCTAACTCAAAATATGCCAGAAGATGGCACCACTAAAAGGTTGACTTGGAGAATTATGAAGGTAAACTCAACTCAACTTGGCAAAATCTCAGCTTTGAGTGTAGTTTTTGCTAGTAGATGGCAACCAACACATTTGACTGACTCAATTCAACTGATTATTTGTGGAAATAGAGTTAGCCAGTTTAATTGCCAATTCACTGCATTTCATTTCAGTCCTAATGCTTTGGTCCATGAATACAACATACACATTCAATATACACCATTATACTTATGCACATACTTATTTCAATTTTGGTATGAGGGAGGTCTCAGACCTATCGCCACCTCCCCAGAGGGTTTAGAGTTATAAATTGCTTTTTAGTAACTGCTTTGGTGGTGCCCTCTCCCTTGCCTATGGCTATGGTGATCGCTGGAAGTTTGCTAAAAAAACAATCACATAATCTAATACTTTTAAGGTATATAGATACATTAGTAGTGTGTACTATTTATAAAACACATTATTTTACATATAGTGCATCTGTAAAATTTTTATTCTGTGTAATAATAATAATTTCTTAAGATGATTAAATGGTCTAATTATGCTAAGACTAATGTTCTGAATTATTCAAGCTATATTAATATAAAGTAAAAAAGAAAGAAAGCTTTTCAGTGAATCATGCAGATATAAGACAAAATAATATTTACAAAAGTTTTTAAATCAAATATTTGAAGCATGAATAATTCTTATTTTCTAATAGCATTTCCATGGTATGTTCTCTTTTATATACTAATTGAAAGCATTATTATACAAATTCTAGTGATTTTGATTTCTTGAAGATTATAAAACTCTTGAATTTTGCCATGGAAAACAATAATAATTCTTGTTTGCAGTCAAGACAGTGGATTAGAAACTTTTATGTATAGTTTTGCAGATTTTCAAGTATTAATAGTACTATGAAATGAACAAATACTTTAACCTTTTTCTGTGCAGTGGCTAGACATTCTAGCCACATAATTGCAACATTCATGCAGCTCATATAAAAAATTCAGAAGCATTAGTCAATTTTCCTGTCCATTTATCAGGTGAGGAGATTTGCACAAAATGTTACAGATATTTCACAAAAAAGTTATTAATGTTTTATTAAACTGATATCAGAAATTTAACTATCATTACATAAATCAGCAAAAACTGAAAAATGTGATAAAAATGCTTGCCCCAGAAATTGCTAAGGGGAAAGCAGGCTCCCCCCCCCCATAGTAGTACAATTTAATTACTTATAGTTTAATTGAAAATTATATGTAAATTTTATTTCAACTTTTAAAATAAAAGTTACATTTTTATTATGGCTATAATAAATACGTAGGTTGCCTTTTATGTTTTTACAAACGACCAATAGGAGGTGCTACTGAAACTTTTCTTCGGAATATTTGTAAAATTCACATTTTTTTAATCTAGGAATCAGTGGCATTATAGAAATTGACTGCGTATTTTGCTTACACGAGTGTTCTAAAGAAGCCAGTGAGTGAAAAAAATGGAAATAACTCGTGAAGGTTTTCGTAGGATGATTTGAAGAAACGCCTCACTCGACAAGAATGCTTAATATCACTTTTTGAAACTTTTGGTAATGAAGCACCATCAAAAAAGACTGTTTACAATTGGTTTGCAGAATTTTGTCATGGTCGTGTGTCCGTCAGTGATGAATCTCGTGAAGAACGACCAAAATTGGTAGTGATTCCGGACAACATCGATACTATGCGCAACATGATTGAAGAAGATAGGCATGTCACATATCGTGAGATAGAAGCATCCCTTCGAATAGCACAGACTGCAATACATTTGATTTTGCACGAACAGTTAGCTGTTAAAATGATTTGCTCCAGATGGATTCCGCACAATTTGACAGAAGCTCAAAATGAGGCTCATGCAAAATGGCGTAAGGAAATGCTAAAAAATTTCCAATTGGGAACTGCAAAATCTGTATACAACATCATTATAGGTGACAAAACTTTGATAAATTCGTATGAGCTGGAAACTAAACAACAATCCACTGTTTGGGTGTTTCCAGATGAACCGAATCCCACGAAAGTTGTTCATTCATCAAGCACTTCCAAGAAAATGCTTGCTTGTTTCTTCGGCCTTACCGGACATATCGCAAACATTCCTTTAGGGGATCAAAAAACTGTTAAAACTAAATGGTAAACAGAAATTTGTTTCACAAAAGTCATCAACGAAATCAGGAAAAACAACAAAAATCGACTTCATCATGACAATGCCAGCTCCCACACAGAACATGAAACATTTGATTATTTGAAGGCTAAAAATATCAAATAAAGTCTCATTGCCTATTCTCCTGATTTGTCACCTAACAACTTTATCTTGTTCTCATATATCAAACAAAAAATGCATGGGCAGCGATTTTCATCACCTCAAGAAGCTGTTGATTCCTTCCAAAACCATGTTTCGAGATATCAATTTCAGAGTGAAAAAACTGTTCCAAGAATTGGTTTGAACGGGTGTAAAAGTCTATAAATCTTAAAAGAAAATATTTTGAAAAGCAATAAAACAGTTTGTTCCCCAAGAATTATTTTTCTTCTTACTTTTTGTAGAAACTTAAAAGGCAACCCTCGTAGTTGTCAAGAGTAACATTCTAAATAAAAAATCAGATAAACTCTAATATTTGTAGAAACCTTGTATATAAGTTATATTCGATGCTGTACATGTATATTTATGTTAGTAAATTTTGCATATTACTCTTATTACTTAATTTCTTCTATAGATTCATATACTGTTGATGGAAATTTTGAAGTAATCTCATCAATGTCCATGCCTACTACTCCATCGAATAGGACCAATAATTCAAATTTAGGACCAAAGTACATAAAGATACCAAAGCAGCATAACTGTCCTTTCTGCATTAAAAAGTTCATACGAACTACAGATCTCGAAAGACATGTTCGGGTGCACACTGGTGAAAAGCCTTTTATTTGTAATATGTGTCTGAAAGCGTTTCGTCAAAGTGCAGCTTTAAAGTCCCATTTTAAGAGAATTCATTCAGGAAAACTTTTTATGACTGAAATGTTATAGTTTCAGAGGTTATGATTTTGCGTTTACAACCATATTGAATTTATCTTCAGTACAATAAAAAATTTTCTGATGTGCAAGAACTTTTTAAAACTATCTTGATGAATTTTTTATACATTCATTGTGCTAGTCTTACCCTAAACTCTGTTTAGAATTATTGACTTTAAAAAAAGTCTAGGTCAAAAGCATCAATTGATTTCAAAGTTAATGTTCTATAATTTATGTTGATTAAATAAAATGTTTGTATATTGGAATGTTTTTACCTACTACAACATTTTAATCTTGTTTTTAGTACCAAATAGCACTGACAATCCGTAAACTGCAACAGAGGCAAACACCTTTTTTTTTCCAGTAATGCCCATATTATTGATTCTTTACTGTAAAATTGACACCAGATCACTGACTTTTTATTGTGCTATAAAAATAAATAATACAGGGATGCGCCAGCTGCTCCAAATTGTGCCAAATCAATCCTGATGTGCCAATCTGCTACAAAAAGATCGTTTTTGGACATTTTTGCTCCAATTTCAGTAAAACTGCTACATTTAAAAGTTTTCCATATATGTTAAAACCTTTGTAAATCTCCCGAGTTTTTACAAAAGTCATCACACATTCTAATTTCAATCTTTCTCTATTAATCTTAAAAATGAATATTTTTTCTTTGGCATCCCTTTGTTTAAACCTCCAATGCCTTGAGTAAAAATTGACCTCTGTTTTAAATTTAATTTTATATAAATTTGTAATTTTTTGTTACCAAATTTTTTATTAGCTGCTGATGGTAGTTAACCCATTTGTGCCCAGATATTTTTGAAACTTTCTTTGATTTTTGCTAATACCAGCAATAATAGATAAATTTCTGATGTCAACTTCTTGAGCAAGGGATGTTTTCTTTTAAAATCATTATGTATAAAAATGGAAATGTCAACATCTTACTATGTCATGTTAAAATATTATGTGGAGTTGAGGTTCTATACCCGTGAATAAAGGCTAGGAAAAATAAATAACGCTTTCGACTGATAGCGAAAATGCCGTCCCAAAAAAAGGACGCTAGGCATGAATGGATTAATATAGTTTAGTAAATATTGTATTTTTGATTTAAAATAGAAATTTTGTATAGCAATGTATAAAATAACTGGATCCCCCCCCCCCCAAAAAAAAAAAAAAACTGGTTTTTATTTTAAGCTAAAAGTTTTTAAGAACCTCCTTAATTTTCATTTTTTTTTTATTGGCATTCTTTAATGACTTTTCTCTTTCCTTCCAAAAATAAATTTTGTATTTCAAAATTGACATTCGTATGCTTCAAAAGTGACTTTTTCTTTGCTCCACAAATTGCTTCAAAATTTAATTTCAGCTGGCACATCCCTGATGATTATTCTATGTATTACAGTAAATGCTTTTCTTTTTTTTTTTCAGAATATAAGAATATAGTATATTCTTTTGAAAATCCACTGAAAGAAGTTAGTAGAAATGTACAATTTCCATTTGCAACATCTCGTGGTGAAGATCCACACAAAGACAAAACAAAATGTTGTCCATATTGTGGGAAAAACTTTACTTACTCATCGGACCTTGTGCGTCATGAACGAATACATACTGGGGAAAGACCATTTGTTTGTGAAATATGTGGACATGCATTCCACCAGAAATGTACATTAACACGGCATTTAAAAATTCATGCTACAAAGTAGTAATGAGAAATGATTCATTTCTAGTAATTCTTTCAATTATTCCCATAGGAGCATTACACTTAGTTGATTCTATTGAAATTTTAAAACTTACTTCAAATACAGTGATCTCTCTCACTTATGCTGAAGCATAAGGGACAGAGAATGCACGTAAATGAAAAACTATGAAAAAAAAGCTTAAAAGTGAAATATCAATACACTGAACATTATCATATTGTTAATGAATACTATGTGTAAACTGTGTATTAATTCCAAAATTGTGTGATTTTTTTTTTAATGAACACCAAGAAAATGAAAATGGTCACATACAGTTCGCCTCTGATCACTTGGCACTCGAGCTTGGACAAATTCATTTACTGTACGGAACCTCAGGTTAGAAGTTACTCTTCCCCTATTCTCTTAGTGGGCGATTGGCAATTGTCCTCTTTGCCAAGAGAGTGGAATTTCATGGTCATTGTGTGCTTTTCAAAGAACAACTTCCTTTTCCCCTTCCACTCTGCACCGTGAGGTGTAATAAGGCACTGATTGTGGAGGTCCCTCCGCTAATTATGTGAACGGACTCTTCACTTCCTTTACCTATTCTCAACAATCAACGTGTCTGAAGGCTGGTAACCCGAGTGCCAAGTTATTGGAGGTGGACAATACCCAAATTTCATTTTGCTCGTATTTTCTCACAAAATAATTTAAAATAGAAAACCAATAAAAAGTGTACAATTATTGTGATAAACATCACTTGTCTAGTTGAAAAATCTACATTTTGAACAGAGAACACTTCTTTTGTGACATGCTTTCTTAATGCAGTGCATGAATGAGAATTATTATTGTTTTCCTATGTCCTCGGCCAGGACCATGGAAGAAAAGAGCATGTACTATAAGCAAGAGATCATTGTAAATCTTTTTTTTTTTTTTTTTTTTTTTAAGTAGTCCTGTAAAAAATATTGAAAGCCAGTTCAAACAAAACAAAAGTATAATAAAAAAAAAAGGAAAAGAAAACAAACTTGAAATATGTCACCATAACAAAAAATTTTTTCTATTGTAAAATAGTAGGATTTGACAATTTCATCCAAAAAATATAAAAGATTGCCAGCTAGATTCAATTTCAAGAACTTATATTTTGGAGCCAAGCTTTGTGATAAATCACCTAAAGTGGGCAACTTTGATTTACAGCTACCACCTCTGTACTGGTAACTCTGTCAGCAATTATTGGGAAACATGGCTTCATAGTCAGATAAAATGCACACAGATACATTCGAAAGTCTTGCATGGTTTTTGGAGATTTTGTCTTTTAGATGGATAGTTTCCTAGAAGAAATATTTTTTATACTATAATGCAAGTGCATTGCATATACATGTATGTGTATGTATGCTCATGTTCATATAGTTCTGAAGTCCCTTGTTCACCCTCTTAATTTCGGAACGGCTGCTGCTATTTTTATAAACGTGGCATCTAGGTATAGTAAATTGAA
Source organism: Cheiracanthium punctorium (assembly GCA_038373885.1). Lineage (NCBI taxonomy): Eukaryota > Metazoa > Arthropoda > Arachnida > Araneae > Cheiracanthiidae > Cheiracanthium > Cheiracanthium punctorium. The sequence continues at coordinate 51,561 of JAWZYV010013498.1, forward strand.
TAAACGCTACCAAATGAGACCACTCACAGCACCACCTGGTGGAAAACTGCAGAATTAGCTTTTGTATCTCAGAAACAGTACGAGATAGGGGGAAAAAAAGTGAATTGCAAAGTTGTAGAGCGTTATTGATTTAGTATGAAAAGACACCTCATTGACATGGATGCAAAAAACAGAATGGTTAAAACGTGTATTTGCATATTCATGATTTCCTACACTGTGACATCACGAAATGTGAACAGAAGAAGAAAATATTATCTTTCGGGCTAAACACGTCGCTGCAATGTAGCACAGTGATATCGCTTGCGATTCCTAGTCCAAAGGACTCTGGATCAAGTCCCGAGAGTTGCATCCTTGTACTGATCTCAGCATCAACTCAATGCAACTTGCACTTAATGTTCGAAATTTTTGCAGCATGCAAATATGTAAGAAACATCACACCTGTTCACTTGAGACCACTAGTATAAAAGAGACATCTTGTTGGGTTTCTACTATGTTGAAGGTCATGGCCATGGAGCGATTTCAGCAGAAAGGTTGTACCAGGAACGTTTCCCTGCAGGCCCACATCCTTCTTATCAAGCCATCCTATCTGTTGTAACACATTTAAGGGAGACAGGCTGCATGACTAGCCGAGCTCGATCTGGCAGTCCAGCTAAGGCAAGTTCAACCACATGAGGCACTAGCATATGCCATCGCATACCTGAAATGCAGTACAAGAGAGATCAGTAAACACTGTGGCCACTCAAAAAATCAGGTTTGGAAAACCTACATGAATCAGTTGCTTATCCATACCGACCAATGCCTCAGCAGGTTTTACTGGACAGGTTTGCAGAGTTATGCTGTTCATGGTGCACCTTTGTTATGAATCAGATACAGGTTCAGCCAACATTCTTGGCTGATATAGTGTGGATGGATGAGGCATGTTTTTCACAGAAGGGCATGCACAATAGGCAACACACCCATTACTGAGCGCTGGAAAATCCTAGATGTTTTACCGATGTTTGACATCAAGTGCAGTTTGGTATTAACATTTGTTGTGCAATTTACAGTAAGAAGTTGATCGGTCCAATATTTTACGATGGTACCTTAACAGGCACATGGTATTTATAACTGCTGCAGAATGTAATGCCCAATTTTGTGGAGAACCTGCCGGTGTTTAATCTTAGTAATGCATAGTTTCAACATCACAGTGCCTGCACACAAGACATCTCCAGTGAAACAGTACCTCGTCACGGAATTTGGACACCAAATAATTGGGTATGGCAGTTTTGAAGAATGACTTTCACGTTTGCCTGATCTGACTCCACTGGACTTTTTTCTGTGGGGATATCTAAAACAGCAGGTATATGCGACCCATCCACAAACATTGTAGGACCTTAAACAATGCATTATGGACACTTATGCCAACATGTCACCCTGTATGCTCCAACGTGTGTAATGTGAAATTCAAATGAGAATCCAAATGTGCATTGCAGCTGACATTGCAAAGTTTGAACATCTTAAATAAAGGTACATTGTTATAAATAATTGTTTTCTTTGATCTGTTTTTCACATCCATGTCAATGAGGTGTCTTTTCATACTAAAATGATAACGCTCTACAACTTTGTAATTCATATTTTTCCCCTATCTCGTACTGTTTTTGAGATATGAAAGCTAACTCCACAGTTTTTCGCCAGGTGGCGCTGAGAGCTGCCTCGTTCATAAAAATAGCAGCAGCCGTTCCAAAATTAAGATGGTGACAACGGACTTTAGTGGGCATACTGTATGCGCACTGAGGATTCTGCTATCACAAGATATTACGAGTTTGTAGATAGTTTATTTATTTATTTATTTATTTTTGTGTGATTAAACATGTTTTTTTTTTTAATTCCAATTTTCTGAATGAAAATATCACCAGAACTTGACCAAATTAATATGATTAAATACATAAGTAACCCTATTTGAATTTTAAAAAAATGACTTTTTGAAATTGGCCCATGTGTTAAAAAAATATTGCTGAACATATATACATACCATAAAAAAAAATCAACAAATTGATAATCTTTTCCTTTTTGAAGTTGGTTAATAACACTAATTCATAAAAACTAGAATGAAATATTTCTTTGTGTGAGTTCTTTGGTGCATTATTATCTTTATGTATGATTAATGATGTTCACATAATAGATACATATTGTTACAGAATACTCTGTTTCTGGGGTTCGTCGTTCTGAAGTCCAGTTGGTATAGAAAATTCTAGTAAAAAGTCCACTGGTCAGGATGGAACACAACTTTATTGCTTTTAGAACTTTGTCAAACAATCAGCTGTACAAAGTTCACAAGCACAATCAAACAGTAATGTGCTTTTAACAGTCCGCTTAGATCTTAAGCTCTCATAAATGCTGTATTTCTCACACAAAATAAGACACTTTCACAGGCAAAAATTCAGTGAAAATATTCAAGGGATATCGTACACAATCCCTTAAGACACAGCAATGAAGAATTTACACACAGCACTTTAAAAATAGCTTCGAAAAGCAAGCGAAAATAATGCTTCTATAGCACTATCAATTCACAGAGCAAAGCAAGCGTACTCACTCAGCGCTCAACTCACACTGAACTGGGGCTTCTGAAACACGCTTATATTTATACCTGAAGCAGAAGCTACAAGAATCTTCGAGAAAAGTCTATTTGTCGAGGATTCCACATGAAGCGGGAATTTTGATTACATCATAGAAGAGAAATGTTAGGTTATTATGCGTTTTTAATGCAGGAAAACCAACTTCCAGGCCCCATTGGGAAAATCGCACCAAAGGACCAAAATGTCGCTAAGCTTGGCGACTTTTGACGAAATATCGCCAAATTTGGTGCCAAAAGTAAGTCCCCAAAAGTTAAGTTATCGAAGGCCTACGACCAATAGACCAATTTTTCTTGAAATTTCTAGAAACTGCATACTAGCGAATACGGAAAATGAAACCTCTGTATCTCCCATTCTAGTTGATGATTTTGATGCAACAAAAAGCAAAATTTAGCTATTGGATGCATAAAATATGAATTTTGAACTAAATTAAGCTCCAGAACAGCGGGCTGCCCCGAAAAGTTCGTAATATTGCCCCCTTCCCAAGGACTGCACATCCCGGGCAGTACAATCCTCAGTTAGGAGGTAACACAAATATGTACAGTGTCTAACATTTAACAAGATCTTAACAACATAATTTAAGCAAGTAATCAATAAACACAATAAGCAAATATGCATCAATAAATAAATTATGAACATAATAAATAATTACACACAAATAACTAATAAACACAATAAACAACTACACACTAATAAAAACCAATATATTATAGATATGTACACTAAACATGGTGCAAGTTCTGAGTAAAAGAGAGTTGAGGGAAAAGGGAAGAGAAGAAAAAGACAGGAAAGAAATGAGCGATGAAAGAAAGGAGGAATTACGCCATAGTGAACATGGTCTAATATTCCAATAACAATTACATCCGCAGTAAATGGCTGGCCAATCGTAATGAACAACTCTTGGTTTCGAGTTAGGTGACCTACAAATCTGTATGATGACGTCTTCAGTCTGTTTAGGACTGTGTAAGGACCGTCCCACGGCGATTGCAGCTTGGGAGACAGTCTTTTCCGTAGAGTAGGATTCCATAGCCAAACTTTGTTACCTACGTTGAACTCGTGTACCGAAATTCTCTTGAAAAGCACTTTTACATTGTAACAATGTAGTTTTCCATGGCTTCGTTTCTTCGGGCCTTTATGGGCAGCACAGGCATCATATGCTTGACACCACTTTTTGACATCGTCTCGAGTCCCTAGACCAGTAGAAGCGCTCGCTTACCCTCTGGGTTCTTGAAATTTAGAAGCCAGATTAAAGAGGCATGGTCCGTTTGGAGCAAGAACTTTCAGCCGTACAGATAATGATGGAAATGCTCCACGGCCTTAATGATAGCAAGAAGTTCCTTTCTTGTAACACAATAGTTACATTCTGCCTTCGAAAGGCATTTGCTCCAGTATGCAATGACGTGTTCTTGGCCACCTATCTCCTGGGATAAAACTGCTTCGACACTCTCCTTACTTGCGTCTGTGTCCAGGATAAATGGCTTGTCAGTGTGAGGATACAAGATCAGCGTAGATGTTAAAGCCGTCTTCAGTTCGTTGAATGCCTCCTCACATTCCTCAGTCCATTGGAATTTTTGTCCAATCTCAGTCAATTTGGGAAGTGGTCTTGCAATATGAGAAAAACCCTTCACGAATTTTCGTTAGTAAGTACACAGACCGAGAATACTTCGTAAGTCATGGATATTCTCAGGACAACGCCAGTTCTTGACTGCGGACGTCTTTTCGGGATCGGTTCGGACTCCATGGGCCGATATTATGTGCCCGAGATAACAAACTTCCTGACGAAACAAGTTGCACTTCGATGGATTCAGTTTCAAGTTGGCCTCTTTTAATTTCTGCAGCACCTTTCGGATGCTCTTTGAAAGTCTTTCCGACGATGATGATATCGTCCAAATAAACGAGACATGCCTCGTAGGAAAGTCCTCTCAACAGTGTCTCCATTAGTCGCTCGAATGTAGCAGGTGCGTTGCAGAGTCCAAAAGGCATAACTTTGAACTGCCACAATCCTTGTCCTGTGGTGAACGCAGTCTTTTCACGGTCATCGGTATGAATTTCTACTTGCCAGTAGCCACTCTTCAGATACAGAGTGGAAAACCATTCATTTCCCAATAAAATGTCTAAAGTGTCGTCAATCCTGGGAAGAGGGTAGCTGTCTTTGTTGGTAATGTCATTCAGACGTCTATAGTCAATGCAGAACTGGGTGGAACCATCTTTCTTTCGGACCAAAACAATCGGTGAGGCCCAGAGACTAGTTGATGCCTCGGTGACTTCATCATGCTGCATCTCCTCTAAAAGTATGCTCACTTCTTCTTGCTTAGCAAACGGCAACCTCCTAGAATGTTGCTTGATGGGAGAATGGCTACCTGTGTCTATTCTATGTTGCGTTAACCTCGTACGGCCAAAGTCACCTGAAGTACGAGAGAAGAGGTCTTCAAATTCAGCTATGACTTTCTCTGCATCGCTTCTCTGGTCTGCTGTTAACTCCACGTCTTGTAATAATTCTTTTGTCAGACACTCAAATGAATTAGCTGTCATTAGGCTGGTGTTCTCATTAATGCAGGTAACAGGAGTGCACGTTGCCAACACTTCATTTTTCTTTATCACCTTTGACTTGTCCGTCACATTTGCTACTCTAACTGCAACATTAGTTTTCGACAAGTCCACAAGTGTGGCACCCACAAGTACTCCTCTAACAGAATCACTATTGCTTGGGTGTTCGATTAATCCAAACTGGAATTTATTGATTTCTTTTACTGTTCCAGAAATTATTAATTCAGTTCTTGGGGGAAGAGTGATATCAGTCTGGGCTATTATTTGCTAAGTTAAAATGGCTTCATTTTTAATGTCGAATGCAGCTATTTCTTCTGAGTCTGAACGAAGCTCATTATTCTTAAAGTCCAAATTAAATTGTGATTTTAGAAAGTCCAATCCAAGAATGAAAGTCTGTAATATTGGCGACATATACCACATGGTCGTATCTAGCATTTCCAAACGTGATTTCTACTTGTGCCTTTCTGCCCACTTCGATCTTGTCACTTGTCACAGTCTGGAGGGTCAGCAAGGGCAGAGTCCAGATAGTCTTCAAATTTAATTTCTTAGCCAGATCTGTCCTTATGATGGTTACATTAGCTCCAGTATCAATGACCATATGGCATGGAGAACCATTTACATATCTGAGTACAAATAGTCCATTTCTGCCGTCATTCACTGATGAAATCTGTACCCAGCAAACACACACCTGCTGGTGGAGTACCTAGCCAGTGCCTTTCTGCCATCACGTACAGCGCCGGCCCGGCACTGCAAAAAGTAACCGAATCGTACCAAAAGTGGTCACCCGAGAAGTACCTTGCCAGAAGCCTGGGAAGGCAGCGGCACTCTGCTGGCATACTGCATGTGCCGGCTGTTACTCACAATAAAGGCACTGGCCCATGAAGTTTATAATGCCCAAAATGAAACGGCCGGGTGCCGGCTATTATTAAAAATAAAGGCACTGGCCTGGTACCTTAACAGTGACTACAATATAACGGCACGGTACCGGATTAGTGCCTATTTACAGTAACGCTGCCATAACATTTTAAGATAAAAAACCAGATACATGAAAAATTAAAAACAACAGCAAAATCCATTAGTACATCATTTGCAAATTATGTTCGCCCAACATTAGTGAATTGTGTGCAGTTTTCACAAACTGCAATTTTCTTACAAATTTTCATTTTCAAAACATATTTTTTTTTATGAGAGAGGATATAACACATGTCAAAACCTACATAAAATCATTTATAAACAGTTTCATTTCAATATCTCATAATTAAAGAGATTTTATAAATGAGTTATAATATTTTATGGTTTATATATATATAAAACTCTGCTGTTCGAGCCTCGTCAGGGGGAGAGCCTCCATGAATCCCCCCCAAATTTTTTAGTTTCATTATTGCCATATTAAAACGATATTAATTGACTATATCATTTTATATCTTATTTTTCGTGTATTTCGCCTGGTAACCCAATGTTGAAATTTTTAGGATTGTAACCTATTTATAGAAAAATACATGTGATGCATATTTTACAGCTTACGAAATACTGTAGTAATAGATTAAAGCTGTTGTGAACTAATAGTATTTAAATATATGTAAAATTATGTCGCATTTTTGGGACACATTTTTAGTAACGGGGGTGACAGATAAAATGACATACTCATTAATATATAAATCATAATCTTACAGGAAGTAATAATAAATAAAGTTGCTATATGGTTACACATAACATTAGGGTGACATTTTATTTAGATCAAAAGATTTTTTGTTACCTACTTTGAAAAGAAATTCCTTTATCTACCTGCTGTATACTACATGACTCAAATTTTAAGGAGGAAAATAGTTTTATACACTAAAATATGCTGTGAGAGTATGTACTTTAAAAACAGTAAAACTTAAGATTTACCTGTTATTTTAATCCATAGTTCTCCAAGGTATTATTATATCCAAGTATATTGTATCCAAGTATTATTGTATCCAAGTTATCACGGTAAGGCCATTAAAGTTATGAGCTAACAAAGATTTCATCATTGAAACAGCGTTGTAATATAAATAACTGTTCCAAATGTTGAAATTTTACTAGCCTTCTGAAACTTTAAAAATACCAATTTAACTTTTTCGAAAGCTATACCTTCCAAGATATCATAGATAGGGAAATGTAAGGCGAGAACTGGTTGTTAACTTGACACAAAAATGCGCCAAATCCGTTTTAAGGAAATTCGCCAATTTTGTAAACATCTCTCTGGAGTCTATTATAACCCTTCTGTGGCAGCTGCACCCTTCCCTTACACACACACCTCCCCACTCCTTCCCTTACACACACATACTGTAACCAAAGAATATGCTGTAACTTCGCGTTCCATAAACATTTCTTTAGTGTGCATAATATATGTATATAAGTATGTGTGTGTATATATATAGAGAGAGAGAGAGGAGAGGAGGTGATTATGAAATACCATTTACATTTCTAACTGTAACTTCATAGATTTTTAAATAAAATCCCCCAAAACAGCATGAGTACATGCTATAATTAATCGTAATGAAATGTCAATTGCAAAGAAATACACAATTTATTTTGTTGTTATAGAAAAAAATATTTTGAAAAAAGTTACGATTGGAGTATAATATGGAATAGATGGTTTAAACCGATGAAAAGCAATTCATATTGCTTCATATATAGTTATTTGTTACTATAAAACAAATTTTTATGTTTTGTAGTTCAAATCATTATATTGGAGTCATTTCTGCTTCGAGTCGATTTAGAAAAGTTGTAGATATAATTTTCTTTCTTTGCTCCGGTACAGTCATGGTGAGCCCACAGAGAACAGCTGGATCTTTGAATCCAAACTTATCGTCATTGATCATTAGAGAATTTTTCGTGACAAAAGATGCATTCAGCGTCTTTGTTTTCCGGGTCTTTAGTGGATGACACGAAATACATTACAATATTACCCAGTATTCCATAATACCCGACACGCCATCTCGGAAAACGAACCTTTAAAACTAATTGGCAAAACACTGTCATCTAAAAAATAACCACAGTAGAACAAGCTACCATTCTCTTAGTGTACATTATGCGTAACATCAATGTTCATGTCACGTGTTTACTAGTAAGTTAAAATGTTTGAAAACTTATCTACAAAAACTCTTGAAAATCACAAAACATACTTTGTTCTGTAGCGAGTGGTACGGCAACAGAGAGCGGTCAACTCTTACTGCATTGCAAGACGGGAATATTTCTTGAGTTGTTCATGGTATTAACTTGTGGCAATAACAACTAACAGAGCCAAAAAATCGGTATTCCATATTTCCCCACTATTCCATAATAGCCTCCTCTCCTCTCTCTATATATATATCTTGTAATTATTCAGCTTGTAATTACCAGTAATAACTATACACATATTTATATTAAAATTGTTTTGCTTTTGATGTGAAGTTGGGATCTTCGTTTTTCTCAAATGCTGTGGCAAGTAAAACGCTCGCCTTATTTTATGTTTGTAAGGAATTTGAATTTAACTACATAATATCCATTTAGCCTGAACGTAGCTTATTTATCAAATATATGCGGACAAAAGAGTGAATATTGGGATAGTGAAAAGTTTTAAGGCACTTTAATAAAATCGAATAAACGATATGTACGTTTTGGGTGGTACGAAGTGTCCACCCTTCTTCCAGAGCCGTGCTTAGGGGGTGGCAAATTGGGCCATCGCCCAGGGCCTCTAACTGTTTAATTCGTGGATATCAGGTGATCAAACTTTCATTAACGTTATTTTGTTGACGAAAACCCAAATTTTTCGTTTATGGGGGGGAGGGATTGAAGCTTTTAAATAGCGATTAAATTAATGCTTTTAAATGTGCAGAATATGTAATTTCATGTATAGCTTTTCTTTTTTCAAGTTTACAACATGTTAAGTAGCTAGATGCAGCTGTTACATTACGGAAACTTATTGTATTAAAATCTTAATTAGTTAATTTAATTTACTTAATTACAGTAGCAGCAGCAATTTGTGCTGGGGGAAGGGGGGGGGGGAAGACATGATAAGATCCGCAATAATTTAGTAAGTAAAGAAAAGGGAAAGGACTCTAATTTTTTTTCGTCCAGGGCCACCTAAAACCCTAAACATGTCCTTGCCTCATTCACTACGCTCCTACGAAGAAGGGTCGAACCTTTGTACCCCCGAAACGTGTGTTTTAGGGGTGAATGCTAGACAAAAATAGGCCTCTCGCAAAACAGCCTAAAAGATTTGTCTCGTCTTGTAAAATCCTTATATCATAATATTAAAAATGTTTGTCTCATCTTGCAAAAAAGGTGTAAATCTCTGTCTCATCTCGCATCCATCCCTATGCGTACTGCTCTAAATAAAACTTGAAAAATTCGAATTTATGGTCGGTTCCTAGAATTTTTTTTAATGTATCCCTTTTTTGTGGGAATATATATTTTACGAAACTTTTAGATATATCGAATTTTTTCTTGTGTCAACTTTGAATTACTCAAGATTGGCTGCATTTTTATTTCTTCTTTAAACCAAGTATTTAACTGTATTTTGAGTATAATGCTCTAGCATTTTTAGTTTTTCTAATAGGTTAAGCATGGGTTCAATAGTGGGTTAAGCTCCCTAACAATGCAACAGATTTTTAGGTTAAAGGATGGGGGGGTCATGGGTCCCCACATTGATTACGGGCCCTGAACTCAGTATCAGAGACGTCCTCTCCCCTTCCATTTTTCTGTCGCATGCTACATTATTATTGCAATTGCATGATTATATCTTATCTTTTTAGAATGTAATTTAACCTGAAAATAGAGGGTAATTGAAGAGCTGAGTGGATGAATATATTAAGTGACATTTTTACATGTAAAATAGAGATTTCGGGTGAAAGAACATGTTTTACTGCTGGATTGTTCCTGGTTCTGCCAATCTTACCATAAGGCAGTTTTCAGTGCATGAACAGAAAATAAATGAATTGATGAAAAACGACACTCTATTGATTTTACACTTGAATATCTAAAAATTTCTAAATTGTGCCTTAACATGTTCCTCCACTCAGCTCTTCAATTATAGTAACCATTTTGCAAGTCTTAAACTATATAAAACTAAAACGACCACAGCAAGTATATTATTTAACACACAAAGATTAAAATAAATACGAAGAGTCAATAAATACGAAATCAATTAACTGTTCAGAAGCCAATCTTTTGTGCGATTTCTTTTACATCTTTTTGGTCTGAAAGCGACTAAACAGAGCACGAGGTTGGCCATCTGGGCTGCTGTAGGCTCTGATATAGATATATATATATATATATCAACATCATAAGGCCAAAGGAGGATCCAAGAAAATTATATTTACATTATAGATAAATTACACTATAGATAAAGCCCCACTTAATACTGGGGCTTATACCAGTATTAAGTGGGCTTTACACGAGATAAAATGAGTATTCACGATTACACCCCCTCCAGAAAAGTTTCTGGATCCGCCCTTGCATAAGGCTGAACTGAACTTCTTGTAACTCTTCATTTTCATGACACTTCAAAAATTTAGTAATAGTCTGACGACCCTTAGCTACTTTTTATAATTTGTCTTTTTGGAACCTTTAACGCTTTGAGACGCAACCATTTCCCAATGCTGAAAAAAGGGCAGCCGTTGCCATCGCTCGACTTAACTACCAGCAAGATGGCGGACGATCGAAACGTTTATCGCGTGCCACAGATCGAGAGGCCCCTTTTTTGACGACAGCTGGCTGTGCCGGCACAGCCAGCTGTCGTTGAAAAAGGGGTCTTTAGTTCTGTGGTACGCGATGAACGTTTCGATCATCCTTCATCTTGCTGGTAGTTAAGTCGAGCGATGGCAACGGCTGCCCTATTTTCAGCATTGGGCAATCTATCCAGCTGTTCTCGCATCCTTCCATTTTTCAGCAGATGCCAGTGCTGTTAAAAATAATCGTGACAATTTTTTTATGGGAAATGTGCTAAAAAGTAAAGGATTCTCGTGGAGCTATGTCACCCGCAACTATTTTTATAGAAATCAAATCTGTTCTTCGTGACTGGCAACAGTCAAAACGTCAGAGTTTGGTGTTCCCAGAGAGGGATCACTGCGCGTTAAAGGGTTAAAGCTCCAGATTAAACCAATCTTATTAAATATGTATGATAAAATGTTTATCATAAATATACATTTTAAATTTTAAGCTACAATTAGCTGTAGAATCTTGTAAAATTTTACTAGATGAAAAAAATGAAAATATTTTTTTCTACTGTGTATTATGCCATTATAATTAAACAGTTAAAGTATGCAGGGCTGCGTCCGCCCCCCCCCCCAAGACTCGGCCCTGGACCCAAGGGTCCACTCAGCCCCACCGTAGTGATTCACCCCCCCCCCCCCCCCGCTTTGTTTTGGAGGTTCGAATACATTCGCTGAAAACGACCAACAAATAATCTCAATAAATATAGCCAGATCTGCGAAAACAATTTGAATATTGCAATCATTCTAATTCTAATATCGCCAAATCTGAGACAGCACGCGGGAAAAAGATGTCTGATATATATTATGTCTGTCTCCTTTTTCTTTTTTTTTTTGCACCTGCCATAAGTTTCGTCAGAAAAGCAGAGAATCAGTATTATTGAAGAAGAATCTAAATAGCGTTTTTAAATAAATGAGTCTGAACTGAACAAAATATCTGCCTACTTTATCTTTTTGACTATTACATGAAAATATTGTCCCATGGCTTTATTAATTTTATGGGTAAGGAAATAAGTGCAGGAGTTTCCTTAAGGGGTGGCCAGAGATGCCCCCCCCCCAAAAAAAAAATCGGGGAATGTCCAAAAATTTTGAGAGTCCAAACGGTAAAAAAGGCAAAAATTTTCACACAAAGACTTCATTCATCATCATTACTATTTTGCTAACAAAAAACAAAATTTCGGATGGGGGGGGGGGGTTTGGACTCCCTGGACCCCCCCACCCTGTATACGTTCTTCGGTGTGGCAAACTGGGCAACCGCCCAGAGCAGCTACAAAAAACTGTTGAACGATATCAAGTAGCCAAATAAACTTCCTAACCTAGAACTGAAAACTGCACATCAGTAAGCCGAGAAAAAACACAGATTTTGTAATTTAGTGTGTAGCTTTCTCTTTCAAATTTACAGCATGGCTAGCTCGACTGCAGCTTTTACATTTGAGGGAAAGCAGTGGCGTAGCAAGAATTTTATTTCGGAGAGGGACTGGGTATCAAATTGTAAGCCAACGTCCAATTATACGCTAAATATCAAATTGCAAGCTAAGTAAAGTGTCCCATTTCGCGGGGAGGAGGCTGCAGTCCCCTCATCTCCCTAATAATAATAATAATAATAATATGAACGCCTATCAGAGTTTGATTATTTAAATGAAATAACAAAATTTTATGCTAACACTACGAAATATTTACTGGCCCATTACCTCTAAAAAGTGCTGGCCCGGTACATTTTAAACAGTACCACGCCGTTAACTATGCTATGCATGTTTTAGACACATGGGCGCGACAGGCATTTCACCATTACTGGCAATGTACTGGCGCATATGCATTTTTCAGGCATTGGTATTCCAGTGACTTTAAACTGAAGGCAATGCACTGTGCTTCCGGCGTACGGCACTTTGCCAGCACGGCGGGTACCCTGCCATCAGTTTGCGGGCAGTAGTGTGTTTGCTGGGTAAGACTTTTAAGGTGGGGCTTTTGAATATCTGACAACCTCCGCCCCGCGAGATGGCCAGTGCCTAGTTCCCCTCCTTTCCGTTGAGATTTCTGTTGCTGGTCATGGGACTTTCAGTTGTAACAACAGAGTTCAACACAAAACACAGTGATGAAGCAATAGATGAAACTAATTCATTTAGTAAGGTAAATTTGAATATGAGAGAAATTATCACTTAGAAGAGCACGAAGACAACAAGCACATGGGAAACGGTGAACACAGGCACAGCAAGTGATGCTAAGCACAGTGTTGCCACTTAAGCTAACATAAAAGTAGAAAATGATTACTATTAAATGCATTGATTTTGATTTTACTTTAACACTTCCCCTAAATCAAAACACTTATCACTTAGAAATAACACATTAGTCAAATATCAAAGAAGTATCATACTAATCACATTAGTTAAATATAAAAGAAGTATCATACTAAACACATTAGTTAAATACAAAAGAAGTATCATACTAAACACATTAGTTAAGTATAAAAGAACTCGAGTATACAAACACAAACATGAAGAATTCACACAGTAAATAAAGAAAAGACCTTAATTAATCATTCCAATTAACTTTCTAAGCTTTAAAAATGTATCCTTAACCAAAGGCTTAGTTAGAATATCAGCAGCTTGATTTTCACTGCTACAATAACCCACATTAAGCTTTTTCATCTGATATACATCTCTAATAAACTTGTAGCGAATGTCAATATGCTTAGTTCTACAATTAAATTCAGGGTTTTTAACAAATCTAATAGCATTTTGATTGTCCATTTCTAATAACGGGACACTTGGTTCATTCAATTCACAGATCAGATTTGTAAGCCATATAGCTTCTTTAGCAGCTTGATTAGCCGCAACAAACTCAGCTTCAGTTGTTGAAAGAGCTATACAACTTTGACGTTGACTTTTCCATGAAATAGCACCACCGTTAAACACAAAGATCATCCCTGAAGTGGATCTTCTGGAGAGTGGATCACCAGCGTAGTCAGCGTCACAGAAACACTGAAGAGTACCACCTCCATTACTTCAGTGCAGAATACCACACTTTTCTGTCCCTTTTAGGTAGAGCATGATTCTTTTTGTCATGGCCCAATACACAAGTTGAGGCTTGTCTAAGACTTGAGAAAGCACACCAACAGAGTAGCAAATGTCAGGCCTTGAAACACAAGATAGGAACTTCAGGCTTCCTATCGCCTCACGATAGGGGACAGAAGGATGAAGAGGCTCTGATGGATCAGTAGTTATAGTACCCTTTTCCATAGGTGTGCTAACTGAATTGCACTCAGACATTTTAAAACGTTTCAAAATATTTTTACAATAGGACTCTTGATGTATCACAATATCACCATTCTCAAGACACTCAATTTGGATTCCCAGAAAATAGTTGGCCTCACTAATCACCACACTAAATTCATTTTGCAGACTCTTTAGAAATTGCAATGCAAACTGATTATCTTCAGATGCAATAATTCCATCATCCACATACACAATGAGAAAAATGGATTTGTCATCACTCAGAAACAAACAAGGATCTGCATTAGACTGTCTTAAGCTACACTTTTCTGCAAAACTTTTGTAACGTTCATTCCAAACTCTAGGAGCTTGTTTTAGACCATAAATGCTTTTCAGCAATTTATACACACGATCTGACCCGTCTTCAAAGCCTTCAGGGTGTTCCATGTAGATTTCTTCCTCTAATTCACCATAGAGGAATGCAGTCTTGACATCAAACTGTGTCAATTTCAGACTTCTGTTATCTGCAACACTGAGAACTGTTCTTATGGTGTCCCAGCGTACTACAGGATTGTAGGTCTCATTAAAGTCAACAAATTTTTGACTGAAACCTTTGGCAACAAGGCATGCCTTGAAGCATTGTACTGTACCATCAGCATGTTGCTTTATTTTGTAAACCCAGCGGCTTCCAATTGCTTTCCTGTCTTCAGGCAGATTTACAAGTTTCCAGGTTATGTTTGCTTCTAGGGAATCCATCTCTTCCTTCATAGCAATAAGCCATTCACTGCTGTTTTCAGAAGCAATACCCTTCTTGTAACTATCTGGCTCCACATGTTCAGCAATCAAAGCATAATCATTCAAATAAGCAGGGATTTTGGTTTTTCTCTTCTCTTTAACTTCTACAGGTGTCTCAACCTCTGATGCTTCACTTCCTTTAGCATGAGCATCCTCTTCTGGAACTTCACACCTTTCTGCTTCAGGAACTGCTTCATCCATACTAGTTGCACTGTCTTTAGTGAACACAGAGACTGTTGCTTTGACTAAAGGTTCTTCTTTTTCAAACACCACATCCCTACTTAGTACAACCTTTTGTTGGATTTCAACCCAGATTCGGAATCTATCTCTTTCCCCACAGTATCCAACGAGACAACCCTTCACACTTTTTGGGGCCCATTTCCTCCTTCGTTGCTTGAGGATATGCACATAACACTTGGTTCCGAAGATCGTTAGATGTTTAACATCAAAGATAGTTCCAGTCCATAGTTCAAGAGGAGTTTTGCCCTTTTCCCTACTTGGGTCTGTTCGATTCAGGACATAAGCTGCAGTATTGACAGTCTCTGCCCACAACTTCAGAGGAAGTTTCTTTTCATATAGGAGAGATCTAGCAGCTTCCTCTAAGGTTCTGTTCTCCCTCTCAGCTGCCCCATTTTGTTCAGGAATAGGGTATAGAGTGCCTGGTAGTAATTCCCTTAGACTGGAGGATTTCATCAACTTGAGAACTTTTAAACTCTCCTCCTCCATCACTGAAAAACTCCTTGATAACATGGCCAGCAGTCTTAGCCTCTTTCAAGAAGGTCTTCAGACAGTTAGCAACTTCAGCTTTAGATTCTATGAAGAAAACTCTGGAATACTGGAATAGTCATCTTTAAAGCACACATAGTAACAGGACCCTCCTACAGATTTCTCCTGCATTGGTCCACACACATCTGCATGGATCAGAGCTCCTGTCTCAGTTGGTCTGTCTTTGAAGGCTCCTCGCTGTTGCTTCCCTAGCATGCAGCCATCACAGGATTCCTCTGTCACACAGACTGTAATTCCTCTCTGACCAAGGAAGTCTTTCACGTAACGCTTGTGTTGACGGCATAGTCTCTCGTGCCACAGCTGAGCAGTTTGTTCTGCTGAAGCAACACATACTTCAGCAGATACAATTGGGCACACCACCCTCATATCTAAAGCGTAAAGTCCATTTGAAGTCTTTTATCCTTTCAGACGAAGAACACCATCCCAGATAACACACTTGTCCATTTTATCTCCATTTCTGATCCAACTCATCCATAATACATCCATGTCTATACATAGACATCCATAAGACATCTATTTATGGACATAATCTGGAAAATTCAGAATATGTCCATGAATAGACCAAAATTAGAATTAGAGTACCCAGAATAAGTCCATTTATGGATGTATTCCAGATGATCCACACTATGTCAGTGATACGACATAAAATGGATGTGTGTATAAGTCCAGAAATGGTCAAAATATGGAAAAGTTACTTTTTTGTCATTGATTTTCATTTTACTCAATACTGTACTTACGACACATGAATTTACTATATGTTTTTATTGATATTACATTTTACTGCCAAAAAGTTTAAAAACATTTTAAATTCTAGAGGTTGTTTTTTTTTTTGTCGGGGGAACTTTTGAAATTTAAAATACTTTTTATGTATTATTATTTCCTATAAAAGCGGTATTGTGTAAAAAGAAACTCATATCCTCATACAAAAAAAGAAAATTCTCTAGTGACTCAACATCCAAAAACGAATAGCTGTATACTTTTTTCTAAGTTCCCAGTCCGAAACTAAAAAAATCTTTACTTCAACAATTTGACGCATCAGAGCAAGTCCTGCTGCGCATAGTGGCTAGCACAGTCTACTGTGAAGTCCATGATTAAGGGTTCAAATCTGAAGTGGGGCAAGTACGTAAAGATTGGTTTAAAAATATAGGTACGAATATTTTTACAAAATTCGTTATTAAGATGTAACGATAAATTTAAATTAATCATTACATAAAATTAGCTAAAATTTATTAAATGGTTTTTGTTGATGTCCAGGATTCGACCGTAAAAGGTCTATAAATAGACAAACACGTCCATTATTACGTCCATATGCATGTCTATAAGACGTCATATGGGCATCCTATAGTGCCATATTGACGTAAAATGGACGAATCCTGGATGTTTAATGGACATGCCAGCTTGTCTATATGACGTCTTCTAGGAGTGTTCTGGACAAGTTTGTGCTATCTGGGATCACGCTTAAAATAGCAGCTTCTATCGTCTGCTTCAAATTTAAGGCCTTTAGAAACAGTCTGCCTTATAGAGAAGAGGTTACGGCTTATCTCTGGGACAAACCACACATCTGCCAAGTGGTTCTTCTAATACCCCCCTCTTAGCTTTACTTAATCATTCACGCTGCCACTTCCATAGACTAGAATGGTTTTACTATTTCCAACATGCACTTGTTTTGGGTGGGGAAACTCATTAAAGTTCACAAAGTACTTGGAGTTACCATTCATGTGATTTGATGCCCCACTATCTGCAATCCAGGCATTTAAAGCACTACCTGGTTCATAAGCACCAACAAATGCATTCCCTGTCACTTTAGGCCTAGGAACATTAGTTTTGCAGTATTTTGCTATGTAGCCCAGCTTTTTACAAAGGTAGCATTTCCTTTCAGGTCATTTTGAGGTTTTCTTTTTTAGATGCAACAAAAGCAGTTGAATCCTTTGCTTTAGGAGGCAGACACATCTCAATCAACCGCAGTCACTCAGTCAGTTTGTTGACTGATCTGTCCTCTAAAGAAATGGACTCCCAAACACTTTTAAACTCAAAATACTCTAATGGCAGGGTTGACATAATTCTGCTCATCAAAAGTAAATTGGGTAGGGATGTCTTTGCCACTCTTTTTAACTCATCATTCAGCTCGCTAAATAGCTTTTGGAGCTTAGCAATATGGGCCACAACATCATCCTCACAATCTTTTTCCGACCGGAAGAACTGCTCTATCAGTCTATCTAATCATTGGCCGGAACTTTTCTCATAGACTGATAAAAGTTTTTCCAAGATACCGATGGCGCTTTCGCAGGTTGCTGTCAGCTCGATGTTAGCATCGTCCATGGATGTCACAAGAATCAATTGAGACAGGGAATCGGCCTTGTTGAATTCTTTACGTTGCTTGACGAACTTAGGATCAGCTGCCTGAGCTTCATTCTGCACCGCAGGACAGCTTCTCTCGCCGCTAATAGGATCAAACACATTGTTGTGTTTTAGGAGCAATTCAATTTGTCTCCTCCACTTGTTCCACTTAGAGCTTCTACAAAGTTTCTCAATATTTTCTTTAAATTCCATACCATCTACCGGCACAACTTTCCATGTGCAAACCAACAACTCTCCCACTTCAATTCAATCACAAAGGAAGTCCTTCTGCTGGACGCATAACCAGTTGTAACAACAGAGTTCAACACAAAACACAATGATGAAGCAATAGATGAAACTAATTCATTTATTAAGGTAACTATGAAGATGGGAGAAATTATCACTTAGAAGAGCACGAAGACAACAAGCACATCGGAAAAGGTAAACACAGCAAGTGACACTAAGCACAGTGTTGCCACTTAGGCTAACATAAAAGTAGAAAACGATTACGATTAAATGCATTGGTTTTGATTTTACTTTAATACTTTCGACCACAGTACTTTTGTATGTGTCCCTCAATCCCACACTTCCAGCATTTTACTCTCTTTGGGCTATCTTTCATTCCACCGTATCTTAATTTTCGTTCCATTAGATCTTCAACTTTCTTCATTATTCTGCTCTCTAAGCTCTCTGCGTCCGAATCAGCTCGCTCTTGGACCGTCACCGCTCTAACAGCATGATGATCTTTCCTCACAGCCTGCTGAGCTGCCGCTAGCTTCATAGCGAAGACGAGAGCAGATTTCAAATCTTGATAATCTTCCAACATGAGTGCTTTTTGAATTTCAGAATCCCGGACAGCTTCGGTAAAATGCCGCACGGCCATTTCTTCTCGGACATCATCAAGGCGGTCCATGTAGGCTAGATGATACAGCCTATCTATGTCCCAAGCCAGCTCTTGAAGGGTCTCGCCAGATCTCTGCATCTTTGACTATTCTACTGTATTCTTTCTGGCACTTCTCTCTGAATTTCATCTCCAAGGCACTTGCAAGGACGTCAAAATCTAGGACATGCAGATTTCGTCGCTCCAATAGTTTGCAATACGTTAATTGCATCTCCGCTAAGGAAGCGGCCAGTTGGTTCGCTTTCAGGGACTCGCTCCAACCATTGGCGATGATTAAAAATTGGGTCTTGTAGGCTTTCCAGGGAGTCTTTCCGTCATAAGTGGTTAGTTTCACTGCTGGGTGGTGTGACGACATCATGTTTTCAGGTATTTTTCTCAGCTTGACGAGAATGTCCAGTTTTTCTTCAATTTTGTCCTCAAATTCTTTACGCAATTCCTTCATGGTTTTTGAGTTTCTTCTAAGCAACATTCTTTTCTCCATTTCTTTTTGATTTTTCTCTACTTTCTCTAGCCCGATTTTCATCTCTTCGTGTGCTGTATTAATCTCTTCCAGCCCGGTTTTCACCTCGTCGTGGGCGATTTTTATCTCATCCAACCCGGTTTCTATTTTTCTCTCCAAATTGGCTTTCAACTGTTCTTGTCTGGCTTCAATTTTCTTCTTTAAATCTTCTTGCCCGGCTTCAATTTTCTTCTCTAAATCGGCTTGCCCGGACTTTATCTCATCTTGTCCGGCTTTCATCTCCTTCATCCGATCGGTTTTCATCTCCTCTGTCAGTTTTCTAAGTTCCTCCTGTTTTCTTGTCCACACCATGTACTGGAGAATTAAAGTTTTTCTTTAGAATCCCGATTCTGACACCAAATGTTACAGAATACTCTGCTTGTTTCCGGGGTTCATCGTTCTAATGTCCAGTTGATATAGAGTAGTTAAAAGTCCACTGGTCAGGATGGAACATAACTTTATTGCTTCTAGAACTTCGTCGAACAATCAGTTGTACAAAGTTCACAAGCACAATCAAACAGTAATGTGCTTTTAACAGTCCGCTTCACAAATGCTGCTCTCACAAATGCTGTATTTCTCACACAAAATAAGACACTTTCACAGGCAAAAATTCAGGGAAAATATTCAAAGGATATCATACACAATCCCTTAAAACAAAGCAATGAAGAATTTACACACAGCACTTTAAAAACAGATTCGAAAAGCAAGCAAAAATAATGCTTTTATAGCACTATTAATTCACAGAGCAAAGCAAGCGTACTCACTCAGCGCTCAACTCACAATGAACTAGGGCTTCTGAAACACGCTTATATTTATACCCGAAGCAGAAGCTACAAGAATCTTCGAGAAAAGTCTATTTGTCGAGGATTCCACATAAAGTGGGAATTTTGATTACGTCATAGAAGAGAAATGTTAGGTTATTATGTGTTTTTAATGCAGGAAAACCAACTTCCTGGCCCCATTGGGAAAATCGCGGCAAATGATCAAAATGTCGCCAAGCTTGGCGACTTTTGGCGAAATACCGCCAAATTTGGTGCCGAAAATAAGTCCCCAAAAGTGAAGATACCGAAGGCCTAGGACCAATATTTCTCGAGATTTCTAGAAACACCATTGAAAAACAAAGGGAAACCGAAACCCCCGTATATCTGGTTCTAGTTGACCGATTTTAAAGCATCAAAAAGCAAAATTTAACTATTTGAAGTGTAGAATACGAATTTAAGCCCCAGAACTGCGGGTTGCGCTGAAAATTCGTAACAATACTCAAGTACTGAAGTCTTCTGATAGGCAACCAGGACGAAATATCACCAAATTTGGCACCAAAAATAAGTCCCCAAAAGTTAAGTTATCGAAGGGTCACGACAAATATTTCTCGAGATTTCTAGAAACTGCATACTAATGAATACGGAAACCGAAACCTCCGTATCTCTGTTTCTAGTTGACGGATTTTGATGCAACAAAAAGCAAAATTTAAGTATTGGACACGTAGAATACGAATTTTGAACTATTTTAATCCCCAGAACAGCGGTTTGCCCCGAAAAATTCGTAACAATATGTAGTAAGAATTAATTTATTTTTTATATGCACCTGAATTCTGGTTTAAGGTTGTAGTTTGAAAAACAAAATTTGCTTTACAACCTTTGACAACAAAATAAATTAATTATTTTACTGACTCCAAAATGCCAGGATGTCTCTTCAAACACTGTGACTAGTGTAATTAATTTGTTTTAAAAATGTACACAAATCACATATTTTTTCAAACTACAATCTTAACTGGTTATTTGTTGAGGCTAGTTTGTGCTTTTCTCTCGACTGTAAGAAAACAGTCTTTTTCTATATAGTATTAAAGTACTATTAGATTTTTAAAGTACAAGTGTGTAAAATTGAATGTTAATTCCAGCTTTGAATGATTTATGTAATAGCATGATGAACTATGTTTTCAGCAATGTCAGTGAACATATAACTACAGAGACAAAAAATATAAACAAGAAGTTTTCTTCAACTCTCAGTGTACTTTAAAGTACTACTGAGTAATTAAACTATAAAAAATCAATAATATACACCATTTACATAATCTTCTAGCACGTGTATCTGTACAAATTTTATGATGAATTAGGTTTTTAATGCACTTGCATGTTGCAGCTAAGATGTTTGTAGGTCTTTTCTTTCCTTTTTCAACCTTTCCCCATATCATGTTAATAGGAAGCTACATGTAGTAGCAGATCTGATCCAGGATTGGGGCTAGGGGGCTTCAGCCTCCCCCTTCCCACCTAGAAGGGATTGCTAAAATGTAATATTCTGCTTTGTTAGACACTTTTAATAGGTAAAATGACCTTTTTAAATTCAATTTTCTAAAGAAAAAAAGCTTTCTAAGAAGGCAATTCTTTTACTGGATAATGCACCATCACATCCGTCAGAAGATGAACTTGCGAAGGATGTTATCAGAGCGATATTTTTACCTCCAAATGTTACTTCCCTTATCTAGCCAATGGACCAAGGAATGATTGAAAGAGGCGTTATCGGAAACGATTTTTGCAATATTTGATTGAAGGAATAGATGATGGAGCGAAAGTTATCCAACATTTAAAGTTGGTGAATATGAAAACAGTTGGATACTGGGCTCAGGCCCTATGAGAGGGGGGGGGGGGGCAGACGGGGCGCCGCCCCTGGGCCCATGTTCAGCTGAAGTGCGTCCGTGAATTTTTCAGAAGGTGTTACGAATTTCATTTATAGATCCGTATTTAAAACCCTTTTTTTAAATAGACTAAATTTTGAATACATAATTCTAGAATGATTTAGATGGCAGAAATGTTAATTCTACAATTAGTATTATTGTAGTTTTAGTAGTAGTATTGGTATTATTAGTATTAGTAGTATTTTTTCAACCTTCGAACATGAATTAAAAGTACCATTATATATCAGAAAAACTTCCCTCCCACTCTCTTTCCTTTTAGCATTTTATATGAAAATCATTAAAAAGAGCAGTTTTACAAAAAAAAAATCCTTCCGTCCCTCCTATTTTTTCGAAAATTTTGTGCTTTACGAAAGGGGCCGGGAAAATGTTTGCCCCGCCTTATAAAACTTTTCTCGGAGGCCCTGGTTGTACAAAATTTCATATTTTTACGTTCAGCTCAGCAGTTGATTTTATATCAATTAAAATGTCTTATTTTGATGAATTAAGGAGCCATATATCAATTTATAAAATGACAATTCTTTGAAAATTATCTAAAAGAAAATAAATTTATAATATAGACCAAAAAATCCCTTTTATCGCCAAACGTGGCACCAAAAAAAAGTAAGAGGTATATCGACGCTTAGCCCACGTGGCCCTAAGCACTTGGAGAGATGTCACTGTCTTATTAAAGATTAAGCTTCATAATCACTGAAAGGTAAATTAGGGTGAATAATCTCGTTATAATTCTCAGAACTCAAATATTTAATGCTTTATTAGCACATTATAACAATATTGCATTTTGTAATATTATATCATCAATTTTAATAATAATATCATATTATGGAAAACCTAAAGACCAGTTGATTAAAAGACCGTCAGATAAAATGTTAAAATATTAGATAAAATATTAATGCTCTTTAATTATAAATATCGTACCCTGTTACTTAAATTCAATTGAAACTGTAATTTTAAAATAATATTTTCGTTTCTTAATGTAATTAACAACTAATGCAAATTATCATAATAGTTATTTTTAGCATTAAATTTCTCAAAAAATAAAGTTTTATCAAAAGTTATTACTAAACGGAATGTTTGTTTAATATACTACTATATTTAACAATGCTTTAAATGTTTTTAAAATTCAAATATTATATTGCAAAACCGAAATTAGACGTAATGATAAATGATAATCTTCATGCACCGTTCTCAATTCGAAGATAACCGCTTAAAATCGCACTATAATGAATTTGCAATATCTTGAGAAATTATCGTATAAAATCCGTGTAAATTTATATCTGTAATTTGGTTTTTCTATCATTTAATAAAGTCAAAATAGAGTATTGCTATTGGAAAAAACAAAGTAGATTCAGAATTAAATATGAAAACGATCCCTTAATCAAATTTTATATACAGTAAATTAAGCTGTACGTTACGTAAACAAATGGTATTTGTAACTTTGCTGAATGACAAACAATGGCTGAATAAAGGGTAAATGGCTTTTCTTTTTGTTTGTTTGTTTTTCCCGCAGCTGTACATACAATAAGAATTTCAGTATTTTCATTTTTTATGTAGTTAGTACTATCATTTACACATACTTTGACGCTAATCATTTTAATAAATCAGATAATTTATGTGTATCTTTTAAAAATATTTAAAATTTTTAAAGCAAATTATCGAAAATTAATTAAAGCAAATTAATTCTCGATAAGCAAATTATTAGAATTATTGTAATGGTTTGCAGAATGAAGCTCAATCGACCAAGTGGAGCAGAACAAAGGAAAAGGAAGAAAGAAAGAGAACTTGAGTCTCAGGTGCTCTCAAAATCAATTCTGAAATTTGTGACAGCTTCCACATCCACTGCGAAAGGAAAAGTATTAGAAAATGAAAATGGTCCTCTTGAAGAATCTGAATATGACATTGAAACATCAATTTCACGATCACAAGAGGAAGCAAATGAAAACCCAGATGAATCGAAAATTATGCAAAGTATATTTTCCCAATATAATGATGACAAGCAAGACAAATGTCAGTGTCAAATGGAAACACCATCAACTTCACAGGAGGAAGTTAATAAAAACCCAGATGAACAGAAGATTATGCAAAGTTTATTTTCTCAACATAACGATGACAAGTGGGACAAATGTCAGAGTCCCTCAGATGATTTTGATGAAGAAGAAGATATTATTACAATTCCTCTACATACCGGTATATTCTGCTGGCCAATACCGGTACCTGATACTATGAGAGTTGAAATCATAAAGAGAGGTAGCAAACCCATACAAATTAAGGATGGTCCATTTATTTCCGTAGTAAGACCTGGAGAGAGCCAAAAAGGAAACTGTCGCCATTTACCAACTGTTTGGTTCTATAAAGATTTACCTAATGCCGAAATAATTCTTAGAACATGAATGGAATACTCTCCATTAAAAGCAAGTTTGTTTTGTTTCTGCTGCAGGCTGTTTCCTACTGATGAAAAGAACCTGGAGTATCGAAATTTGTTACAGGATTTCAGACTTGGTGGAAATTAAATCCCAAAGTAAGTGATCATGAGAACTCAGAGAGACACCTTACTTGTCTTGAGAAATGGAAGACATTGAGATCAAGACTTATCAATAATAAAACCATTGATCATTTACACCAAGAAGCAGTGGAAAGTGAGAAAAAAAAAAATGGAGGGATATTTTGCATAGACTTCTGGATGTGAGCTTATTTTTAGCCAAACAGAATCTTCCTTTTTAGCGCCACCGGGAAGATATGACAATGGAAAATAAAGGAAACTTCTTAGAATTAATAGAAGTACTGTCCAATTATGATCCTGTAATAAAAGAACATTTAGTTACAATACGACAAAACGAATCATCTGGAAAGATCATAATTACTTATTTGTCCTCAAAAATCCAAAATGAGTTTATATCTGTTTTGGGTAATAGTGTAAAAGAAAAGATTTTATTGGACATAAAGAAGGCAAAAATTTTGGGATAATTTTCGACAGTACTCCAGATATATCACACACTGACCAAATGTGTGAAATAATCCGATATGTGCACATTGAATCTGGGAAAGTTGAAGTCAAATCCTTTTTGGGATTTTTTTCTCTTGTTGGAAAAAAAGCCAATGCTCCTACAGATAACATTTTAAAAAGTATAGAAAAAGATGGGCTCAATATTAATCTGTGTTGAAGTCAAGGCTATGATAACACTTCAACTATGGCTGGAATTCATACTGGTGTTCAAGCCAGAATACGAGAGATTAATCCCAAAGCTTTATTTGTACCGTGTGCAAATTACTCCTTAAATTTGTGTGAACTGCATTCATTTGGAAACGTTTCTTCGTGTGTGACATTGTTTGGGACACTGGAGAATGTCTTCACTTTCTTTTTTTGCCTCCACACATCGTTGGGATGTACTAAAGAAACATGTAAATGTTACTGCCAAAAGACTGTCTGAAACGAGATGGAGCGCTCACCACGATGCTGTCAAACCCGTGAAAACACACTTTGCAAAGTTTATTGAAGCGATCGAAGAACTTGTGACTCTAAAAAAACGTTGCCACAAGGGGCTCAGCTCAGCTTTTTATATCTGCAGTTTGTGATTTTTCGTTCTTGGCTTATCTCTCACTATGGGATAAAGTCTTAGAGGAAGTAAACGCTACTCAAAAGTATTTACAGATATCAGGGGTGAGTTTAGATAAGTGTGTCAAGAAACTCTAATGCCTAAAACTTTACCTACAGGAGGATCGCAGTAAACTTGTAGAGGACTCAATCCAGTACGCTTTTGAGCTATGCAAGGAAATGAACATTCCTATCGAGAGAAAGGGGAGAAGGAAATTCAAGAAAATGATGCCAGGAGAGATGTCTAAAGATGTTGGCTTGACTCTGGAGCAAGAACTGAAAAGTGCTATGTTTGAGTGCGTCGACCGTTTCCAGGAAGAAATAAGAACCCGTTTTAAATCAATGGAAAGCATTTTATCAACATTCGCAGTGGTTCAGGCCAGTAATTTGGTTAGTGCATCAGATGCAGAACTGGAAGAATTTGTCACAAACCTTACTCAAACTTTCGACGAAATTTCCAAAGATAACAATTTTAGAAATCGCACGACTTCGGAGACTCTTAAAAGCAGCAAATATTAACAAAGAAGTTTGTCTAGAATGGTCAGTGCTGAAATTTTTACAATTAGTTATCAATTTTGACTTTTGCGATTCAGTGCCAAACTTAGCTTTGGCTCTAAGATTTTTTTTTGACAATATGCATATCTGTCTCATCTTGTGAGCGAAGTTTTTCGAAACTTAGACTGATAAAAAACTACCTCCGTTCTGCCATGAGTCAGTCACGACTGTCAAATCTAGCTCTGCATTCAATACAGCATAAAATAGCTAAAAACATGCATATGGATGATGTTATTTCTAAATTTGCTAATTTGAAAGCAAGAAACAAGTATTTTTGATTTATTTTTTCCCCAACATTTTATATGTTTACTATTCAAAATGAAGTACATATTACTTACTAAACTAAATACCAGTTTTTTGGGTGTTTCTTAATGGTAAGCAAATTAGTTAAAAAATTAAGGAATGTATTTTACAAAAGTATTTATGCACTTATTTTTTAATAAACTAATTTCCTAAAAACTGCATTGTTCTGAAATTTGTTTTACACTATGCAATTTAGCTTTGAAAATAGATGACCGTCCCCGGTACCAAAATCCCTTGGTATGCCACTGAGTGCAGGGTGAATTTTTGAATTTGCAAAATGACTCCTCCGCAAGTGGTTTATACCAAGAAAAACCGTTAAGTCAATTTTGGTGTGTTGTGCTTTGCTCATATCTGATAACTTCTAAGCTTTTGTGTCAAATGTTAACAGCGATTTGCACACACTTATCTGCGTGAAGTTGGATTTTCAACTCTTTTGCAGATTAAGACAACAGACAATAATAAATTAGATGTCTAAAATGACATGCGGTTGGCTTTGACCAATATTCAGCCAAGAATAGCCAAACTTCTCAGTCAAATTCAACCTCAATCATTCTTTTAATAATCAGTACCTGTTAAAAAGATATCAATATTAAATCTCAAGATATAGGTATTTTTTCATTATTAATTTTTTTTTATTGGTCAAACATATGGCAGGGGGGGGGAGGTCATAAAAATTTTTGAAAAATCTAAAAGGGGTCGCGATTAAAAAAAGGTTGGGAACCACTGGTTTAGACCATGACAACGCTGTGGAGAGAAAAAGGGCACCAAAAAATAAATAAATAAATTTCATATATATATTAATACATATATATATGTATTAAAATATAGCATTGTTACAATGCATTTTTACAACAGTAAATACGAATTAAAATGATGTTTTCAAGTAGATAATTATCAACAATTTAATTTTTCATAAATTTCCGTATGGATTTTAATAATTTTGCATAAAAGAAATAAAATCTTGTTTTTTTATTTGTTTTCTTCTAGCGATTTCACAATGTTGTTTCAATATTATATCAAATGCCATGCTGAAACAATGTGGAGAAAACTGAACAAAATCATGTGGAAACGACATCGAAAGTTCACATTGAAACAACATTGTTGTGTTGCTAGGGGGTAATAAACTTTATCACAGAAGTTATGTCACAAATGTTTTCATTTGTAAAATCGACATGATTTTCACAGTGTGCATTTTGGGCTTTTGATGTACATAGTGCATCGATTGTTTCATGTAGGTTTTGTTAATTTAGGTAAAAATTCAATAAAGTCATCTGCAACATAACTGCACTAATGCATTGTTCACGCTTTACGAAATGCAAGATAAAATTAAATAGTTGTCAACATCATGTAATGCTATTTATGTGGTTTATATTAATGCTGTAAATTAAACCTATAAGACAGAATTATATGATGTAGAAATCTGGCATTTTGAAAGAGAAAAGTTTCGTCTGCATACCTAAAAGAGATCTTTCTTTTTAGGTCGCCAGTGACACTGAGGCAGTTTTTGTGTCAGCATTTTGCAATTATTTCAGATTTGCACTCATGACGTCTACTTTTAGTCACAAGTCATATAATTTTTCACTTTCTGAGATTCCACATCATGGTATTTAATTTGAATTATATTTGTAAGGAAAATATTCATCTCCTACCGTGTGGAGAACGGGTACGCTGCTAGCTTAATATAAATATATATTATGCTTAAGAAATTTGTTTCCTAAAAGTTCTAATTAAGTTAATATTTTATGAAGCACAGAAACTGGCTTAAATATGTATATGTAATGATAATTTATAATGATCAATATTTGCTATTCTCGTAATAGTGTAAAACTAATTTGAATCCTGCATACATTTGATGCAAATTGTACTTTTTAATGTAATGCAGGTTTTTTTCTTCTAAAACATCTCTCAGAATACCTATTTTTCATGTGTCTCAAAAAGTATCCCCTCCCTAACCTCATTTTATGTGTAAACATCTAACCCATTCTGTGCCCACTGGCAGCATCATTGTTTTTACATGTGTGCTAGGTATCATATGTGGTCATGCGACTTCAAACTATGGATGAACCTGCTGAACAAAGAAAAAGTTTTTCAAGATTGATTGGTGTCAGTAAAACCCTTGAAGTTTTTAAATCTGCTTTTTGGAGTCACCTTTTCTCTACAACTGTACTGTGGTGGCACACCCAGGGTTTTACTTTAGAAGGGGCTTTAAATACTGTAGAACTTGGTTATACAATGAAACTCTGATCTATTGTTCACACATTCATCATTTTATTTCTATGGTCCCTGCACAAATTGTATTTGAATAACGTTAAAGAAACCCACATGCATCGTTCGCTAAAAAGCGACTTTCCCACATTCATCGTAGTAAAATTTTTCTCCTGACCAAAATGAAATAGAACGTTAAGTGAATCTATATGGCATACAAACTGTGATTGCTTCTTGCTATAATTTCTTGATCAAATGAACACTGGTTGTGTGTTGAAGACAATGTGTATAGCATGAAATTTAATAATTATATTTCCATTAATCAAGACGGCGAGGCATGCAGTATCCTAAACATAGACGAAACATGTGATAATGCAAAAAATGAAAATAATGGAGAAGCAGAGGATAATGTTCATGCCAATGAGGCTAAGCCTACACTGGCACGAAGTTTGTCTCAAGCATTAACGATATTTGGAACTGTATAAACTTTTTTATACAAACAAAAAAAATCACATAATACGTCCAGAAAAATATTATAAATCTTGAAATTTACTGTTAATTCAAAATTATAGAAAACCTCGCTTAAAATTACTGATTTTTTAAAATAAGTATCACTTAAATTTTCATCTTTGATTAATTTCTTTGACAATTTAAGAAATTAGTATTTGTTAATATACATAGTGTGTGTATGCATAAAAATTTCTTTCTTCGTATTTTGACTTGAACCAGCCTTTTTTCTTTTCCCAGATTCATAATTTTTTCCAGGGCTTTGAACCGTAATTTTTTTATTACTGGTTCCAGTTCAACTAAAGAAATACATCGGTTCAGTTCCGGTTTTCATTCTACCAAAAATAACGGTTTTTGGTTCGGACGATTCTTTTTGGAAAAGTTGTGATAGGTTAAGATGGGTACTTTTTGAAGCTTTATTTGGGCACGCTGTCTTTTTATGATATTTTCCATTTTGTTTTATTTCACTTTTGAATGTCAGAAACTATTCTACTTATTGCAACAAGTGTAAACAGAGTTTTAAACATAAAAGAACACAGCTAAATTTCCACTCGCCCCGATTGAATGAAACTGAATCAGACCTGAAGCATGCATAAATGGGAAGAAGTCTCTGAGAAACGGAAATAGACTCTACATGTAATGATAATTATATGGCTGACGTTATCAGGTGCCCCTATAATAAAGTGACCAACAACTCTGGCCTTAGTAGTGGCCAATGCCTCCAAGGAATTGTTAGGGCCCACCATTTGAAGAAGAAAAAAAAAATGGTTGACATTAAATTAGAAAATATTGATACATTGATTACATTAACAAAATGTTGAAAGATATATCGACCGAAATAAACAGATTTTTTTTTTCTGTACAGTTTTGGTTTTCACTCTGACCAAAATAACAGTTTTTTATGTTTTTTAGTTGAATTCTGATTCGAAGCCCTGGTTTTCTCCTATGCACCCCTTGGAAAACGATGAATCAAGGTTCTACTGTATTAACCTGTATTTAGAGACAACTCTCTTATACTGTTAAAATATTGTGTGCCATAAAGTCATTCACTTATTGCACAGAAAACTGATTATAATGACACTCTTATAGCATGATTTTCAACTCAGTCAACTGTTAATCAAGGCCGTAGCTGGGGGGGGGAGGGGGATCATGGGGGTTTGATTCTCCCCTCCCTTGAAATTTTGGTTATTACATTAGCAGGTTTTTTTTTGCATTGATTCTGGAGATCAATTATTGGTGAAAAAAATTTATCACTACATACCTCCCCCCCCCCCCAAGTCCTTGCTGCAAATATACTGTGTTGGGTGTATTTACTTAATGCCCAACTTTTTTGTTGTGAAAGCTACTTTTGAAATAATTTCTTTTTTGTTGTGAAAGCTACTTTTGAAATGATTTGAAGACTTAAAATTAAATATTTCAAATCATTAAATGCATGAAAATTCCCTATTTTTGGAAAATTTGTTTCATTTCTTCATCTTCATTGCAGGCTTTATCCCCTATAGCCTTCTCCGTGGGTGGACCTATGCTGTACTGTATTTGATATTAAGTAAATTTTTCCTTTGACAGGTTGAAAGTTTTTGGTCTTGGTTCGCATTTTTATATATGCTCTTGTTGATGAATGAACAATAGTTTCACAATCTACTTATATAATATGCTAACGTATGCAGTACCAATATCGATGATATTTCCAGGCTGCGAACAGCAATAGTTAAGTGTAAACATTAGTGCTACAACAATAATGCATGTGCAAAAATCCAAATTAACAGTTCAATCATGTTAAATGGAGCAAGCGTATGTCATGCAGTAGCTACATTACAAAATAACAATAATGGATACAAAAAAATGCAAGATCTTTCAAACTTTTTCACAGCTTTAAAATATCGAATTTACAATACTTAGAGCATTAATCACACATCTAAAAAATGTCACCATGCATTGCACTAAAGCACATTTTAGCCATTTGACGTTTCAACATCGGCTTTTATAATGACCCCAAAATGTGTAGGAACACTAACCTAAATAAATTTAATTTCAAACACTGTTAAAACAAAGAAACATGATTTTCACTGAAATGAATCCAAGTATGGGACGGCGAAGCTAGCTGCCTTAGCGGCTAGTAAGATAAAAACTACAACAATGAATTTCAGAAGCTGATTTTGAGCCAGATCTAGCTATACATGAAGAATTTAATCACTTGAAATAAAAATCTCAGTTTCAGCAAAAATCTTCATCGAACCAGGGCATAATGGACGATATGCAATTTTGGCAAAATCTGTAGCATGACACATATTAGACTGTAAAACATGTAAATGGTGCAGGAATACTAAAATGCACAGCTGCAACACTCCTGGAATTATTTGAAAATGGAAACTGTAAACTTCCTAAAATAACAGTAAATATTTAAAAAAATTATGGGAAGGGGCTGAAATGCAAAATTTTCTGGTTAATGGAAATGCCCCTTAACCAAGTGTTTACTGTATTTAATTTTTTTTATAACTGTAACTTAAAAAATTATAGCATGTCTTGTTTTAAAATCATTTTTATGCCACTTAATTTTAGCAATAAAAAACGTGCAAATTTATACTTCTGCCAAATTTTACTGTTTATCACCCCCTCCCTAAATATATCCTAATTTCTCTTGAAGACTAAGGCAGGGGCAAGTGGGGCAACTGCCCTGGTCCCCACATCCATAATTTTCAGAAAATATAAAAATTACAAATATAAAATGTGTAATTTTTTCATACATTTTGATACAGCTCTTGCAGTAGAACTAATTCTTTAAATGCAACTTTAAAAAAAAAATACTACAATGTTGCAATTTTCCCGTAGCAGCATGACGTATATCCCAGAAATGTACTTAAAAAAATAAATAAACAAAAAAATCCGATATGCTCATTCTATTGTTGCTTTCTGCTATGACCTAAGGTAAATATACTGCATCCCTTTATATAAGATAATTCATATATTTAGCTGTTATTAAAATATTTCATTTTAAAATTTAATTTGTAAAAATTATCAGTAAATTCTAGGGACAATTGAATAAAGGTTGTCATAAATAAAAATAGCAGAAGCTAAATAAAAGTTAGCAAAATGCTAAATAAGAAATCAGCGAGAATATATAAGTGGGATGAAAGTCGGGAACAGTCAGGGAAATAAAAACTGTATAGTATTCATAGAAACCTTGAACTGGCTTTCATTCCCACTTTGAACTTTCAAAGAAAAGATCTAAGTCACATAGCCAAGGGTCAAATTGGCAGTTGCCCCCTTGCCTTTGGAATCATATTTTTAAATGGACAAGTAGAAAAAAAATACAGTTGCCACTCAGGCAACGAAGAAAAACTTCTATTTCTGTTTTCATTCCAGAGCTTGAGAAATACATTTCCTATTCCTACTTTCATTCTGAAACTTCTGTTCCTATTTTCATACCTGAATGATGGATACTTTCTGAATAAATGTTGGTCACTTTAGTTTTCATTGTAATGGCTGAAGGTTTTTTTTTTCTTTTTTAATTTTGTGACACGTAAATTCTATAGGACACTAATTTTATTCGGGGATAGCCAAAATAATTTCAGTTATTGCCCAAGGGACAACAATAACAAAAACACAAGATTCTACCCTTTTACACATAGCTTATTTTTATAAAAATGCCAGATATCACAAACGTAAAAAGCAAACAAATTCTAGTGAACAGAGAAACATATTACTCAGAGTTTTGTTCTAGTGCATGTGTACTTACAGTCAACAGTAGAACCATGGCGGGTTTCAATCCAACAGTACCAAATCAAGACTGACACATTAAAGATAAATAACTTAAATCTCAGTTCTGATGTTTCGACAATATATGTCTTTTTAAACTAGCTAACTGAATAGAACTAAAATCACAAAGCTGGCATCTAAATGGTCGCTCACCAGTGTGGACTTTACAGTGTATTTTAAGGTTGCCTTTGGTTGTAAAACTTTTTGAACACACATTGCATTTAAATGGTCTTTCGCCAGTATGTATTCGATTGTGAACTTTTAAATTTTCTTGCTGGTTAAAAGCTTTATGACAAACATCACAAATGAAAGGTTTTTCTCCAGTATGAACCCTTATATGTTGTTTCAAAAGAGCAGGCCCTGCAAAGAACTTCCCACAAAAATCACATTTATGTCGAAAAACATTCACATTCATCTGTTCACCACTCTTAACAGAATCAGCGAAAATGTTTTGCAAATTTGAGGCCTCTGTTGATGAAGAGTCACTCTGAATGTATTGTTCCACACAAAGGGTGAAACCTAAAATACAGAAATTTGATTCAACTGAAATTAAAATTTTCACTTGATTAAAAAATATATATAATTTTATTATGAATTAATGTTTTCCCTAGGCTTAAGCTGGCAGAGTACTTTTTTTTAGCATTAAATACATTCTGAATAAATGAAGTGTGTGTATTGATGAAGAGTCACTCTGAATGTATTGTTCCACAAAAAGGGTGAAACCTAAAATACAGAAATTTGATTCAACTTAAATTAAAATTTTCACTTGTTTAAAAATACATATAATTTTATTAGGGATTAATATTTTCCCTAGGCTTAAGATGGCACAACACTTTTTTTTTAAGCTTAAACACATTGTCTGCTACTTTACATACAATAGTATTTTTCTGAAGCTTTTAGTGATTTACATATTTCAATATCTGGGGGAATACTCTTTTTTTTTGGGGGGGGGGTGTGTATGTGTGAGCTTAAACACTTGTAAAATTTTATTATTAACATCCAAATATTGCATTTTTTTAAACAAACATATTGCACTAGGGAAGACACTAAATTTAATTTACTAACAGGGGAGAAAAAAAAGATTTTTATTGAGAGAAAAATTTTAAAATAAACTGATTATCACTTTAAACTTCAGAATTATTCAAGATATTTTTCACTTTTAAAATATAAAGTACATACATGAACAGTCCACTTAAAATTATTTTTAAATATATTAAAAGATATTAAAAAAGATAATTCAATCAGTAATTGAAATCACTGTAGATTGATTGATGATAATTAAAACCATATTTAACAACACTGAAATTATTATCAATCAATGAATATCATTCTGAATGTGAAATCATCAGATTGACATTCTTATATATGTAGTATATGCAAGGATGATTCCAAATATCCGGGTGCTTTTTAAAGAAATTCTGGGACTACCTTAAAACCATTCAGTCCAAAAAGGTAACTAATTATGTTTTGAAAGTAGCTGAGTGATTCACATTTTTTGCACCGATGACAACTGAAAATATGGTATAGTTAGAAGCAGTGGTATAGTTGTTAAAGGACAGCATCCTCTTTACTTTTTAATTTGAGCTTGTGCATCTCCCCACTTTTTAATTTTAAGGGGAGGACTCTCAAATTTCATTTTAATATATTAACACTTTCACTGATGGAACAAAATTTTTAGAGTACAAGCCAAATTTCTTATGTCAATTTCACATAAATATATTTTAGAAAGTGACTCTATCAACCTTTCAAGTATATTAGACAAGTTGGAGTGTTTAGGCAGATTAATTTTTTTTTTTTACCAACTCTGCAAAAAATTCCAGAGCTGGGGATCGAGCCCAGGACTGCCGCTTAATGTGCGGAAGCTCTACCACTGAGCTACTCTGAGACGATTCTCAAACGAAATTTCTCGCATTAGAACCATTGGCAATATCATCCTCTTCTGCAAATCACAGATGGAACAGATGAACCAATTAATTAGCGACAACTCCGTTACACCATGGAAATTATACATATTTTAGAAAGTGATTCTATCAACCTTTCAAGTATGTCAAGTAATCACTTCCTAAAATATGTATAATTTCTGCAGCGTAATGGAGTTGTTGTGAATTAATTGGTTCATCTGTTCCATCTGTGGTTTGCAGAAGAGGATGATATTGCCAATGGTTCTAATGCAAGACATTTCAGATCCCCAGCTTGGGAATTTTTTGCAGAGTTAGTAAAAAAATTAATTAGTTATCCACAAAACTGAAATAGAAAATTTAGCTTACACTAGTGACTATCACACATTGTGGCAGCATAGGGCAAGGGGCATTTGCCCACTCTGGATTTTTGTATGCCAGTTTTTCCAGCTCTTTTGCTTTTCCAACATGGTAATAATACGTTGAAGTAATCTTGACATTCATGAAAATATTATGTAGGCACATGATTGGCAGCGAATGTGTTGATTTTCATTTGTAATTCTATGTCAAAGGAAATCAAAAGGAGCAAGGAGCATTTTGAACCAAAGTAGACTTTAAAACTTACAATCCCTTTGTAAGTGCTAAATAACATAAAATCTATCCTTAAAAACAGAGTACACATGCTATAATTTCAAATGCACTCTTGGGCTAGCTTTCCCAGAAGGTTGAAATGCAGAAAAAACTCAGCAAGGTTGGTTGTTTATGGGATTATGGCCATTTATCTGCACGTGGGATATAGGTTGAGGGTGGTGCCCTCTGTAAGGGTCTTTCAAAGGGGATACACTACTTTTTCCTTTTAATTATCACTATGATGTAAAACGAAGATAAATGGAATAATAATGTACCATGCGGGCAACAAAATAATACTTGTCATATATCTATTTCATAAGTTTTATATTGGAAATATTTCCAATAAATCCCATGTCAAAACAAGAGTATTGCTTATTTTCACTGTACTTCAAAAAATAGTAGCAAATACAGATTTTGAAAAAAAAAAAATTATTTATTTACATATATATTATACAGGGTGCCTGAGAACTTTTGGATACTTTACAATATTACCATTTTAAAAAACTAAGCTAACGAATTGGGTATTAGAATGATGGACAACGTACAAAGTGCTAGATTTTCATATCCTATAATTTTGCACTAAAAAATCTGATGGAGCTAGATATCAAGGACTTTGGCAAGAGATTCGAAAGAGCGAGATTCATAGCGACTGTTGCAAAGATTTGGCAATGTTATTATTTTTCAACAGGACGGCTAGCCTTCATATTGCTCAATGCCTGTGTGCTATTGCCTAAATCAACATTTCACAGAAAAAGGTTTCAGTGGTTTATAAATGTGGCCTTCTTGATCACCAGATTCAACCCCCTTGGGTTTTTTCATGTGGAATATCAAAGATATTGTTTACAGGACTACATGTCTTAATGCACAGGAACTCAAGTAGCCAGAGACGTGATTAGGGTTTTAGTGCCCCTAGGCAGAACATATTTAGCAGCCCAAGACAAAGAATAATTGCAGATCTTTCAAATTTGTGTACTTAATAAATAGTGGATCTTATCCCCCCCCCCCAGTAAAACCCCACTGCTGCTATTGACTCTACTCATTATTAATTAATTAAGATTTAAATGCAATATGTTTCCTTAATGTAAAAGCTGCATTCTAGCTACTTCCCATACTGTAAATTTAAAAAAGATGAAATTACAAATTGTGTATTTTTTCTTGGCTATGCTTACTGTGAAGTTTTCAGTTCTAGGTCTGGAAGTTTATTTGATTATTTGATATCCATGAATTCAACAGTTCTTTAGCAAGCCTGAATGGCTGTGCAGTTTGCCACCCAAAAAATTGCAGCATGGGTACTGCAAGTAGCAAAGCACAGCTGCTATTCATTTCATAACTCCTCTGATGCTTTCAAATATTTGGAATGACATTGAATATCCTTTAGATATTGTACAAGTCACCAAAGGATCACATATTAAAACTACTTGTTATATATGCAATTAGTTAGCAATAACATTTTAATGCTACTGTGTTTAGAATGTTTTTTCTTAAATTTTATAAAGTGTCCAACAATTCTTTTGCACCGTTGTATATATGAGCAATCCAAAATTACACTGATGGTCTAGTTGCTTAACGATCTTAATTAAGAAAATAACTAATCCTTAATAAGTGAAAATATTTCTAAAGTAAAAATACATTAATATTGTCATACTATTTAGTAAAGATACAAGAAATATTTGTCTAATATTAGACTAGAAATAACTGTTATTGTTGTTACATGTGTAATAGAATTATATCTTCTCAACAACAACAGCCTTACCTTGGTTAGTTGCTAATTGTGAAAACCAAACAATATTCAAATAACTAAATTTATTGAAAAAAAAATATTATTGAGGCATTCAAGAAATGAATACGTTATACATATCTACAGGTTATCAATGTAACTCTGCTAAAAGTTTTCTTAGGAGTAATCAATGGAATCCTTTGCACATTCTTGTTACTACCCAGCTGGTGTAGTGGTTAATGCACTATACTGCACTTTGTGTTAGGGGCATAGGTTTGGGTATTTGTAATGTCTTTGTTAGGGGGCAATGATTGCTGCCCATTGTTGCCCCTTCGCAAATGGCTATCACATATGGAAAATAGCCAAGCCTTGATGTACCAGTGCAGTGTCCTTGGGAAAAAGAAAAATTCTTGTTGCAACTGGTGTCAGCTAAATTTAATTTTCAGCTATTAACCTTCTATGATGCCTATTCTGGATATTAGACATCAGACATTGCATAGTAGTGCTGTGTTCTTTTGAACCAGCCATCTTTAAGTTAAATGCAATACCTAATTCTTTTTGTAATGTTTAGTGACGTAATGTGTTTTAAGATGTGATGACTGAATTGCAGAGTAATCACAAAGTTTGCATTTAAAGGGCTTTTCGCCAGTATGAATTCTAATGTGCTCTTTGAGATGAGAGTGCCTGCAAAATCCTTTGCTACAGACACTGCAAATATAGGGCCTTTCTCCAACATGCAATTTCAAATGTTGCTCAAAACAAGCCTTCCCCCTGAAGTAGTTTTTGCAGTATGAACACTTATACTGTTTGCCAGAACTATTTACATCAGAAATGGAAACATTGTTATTAATATTGAAGCACAGCTCGTTACTTGTTCCATGCACTGTGATGAATTCAGTATAACTTCTACATTCACTGGAGTTAAAACCTATGAAAAATTGGTACTTCAGTGATAAAAATAAAACATACACAATTTATACATATGATTTGCTTGTTGAAATATCAAGAAATAAAAATTTGAATGCATAACAGAATAAAAGACTTGGGTGTAATCCATAGTTGTATAAATTAAAGTCACCTTTTGTGAAAATCAAATAAAAATCACAAGCATTTGTGACTAATCATGGCCATCATCAAGGCACTGACTGTTTGTGTTTTATGCTACAGCAACTTATTCCACACTTTGTTGATATAGGCATACACTATGTCGTTCAAGACACACTCTGTTAATAAAATCTTCCAAGCCTCACACTCAAAACAGTAGGTTTTATTTTTGTAACATGAGAAAGATGGCATTTGGTCAAAAGTGTTCTTGATTTTATTAGATTTAAACAATTATCTTGTTTAAATCTAATAAAATCAAGATGAATCTTTATACGAAAATCTGAAAATATTTATACTTTTTCTTCATACAAAACAATAAGTGCTGGTGTATAAACATTTAAAGGTTCATACTTTTACCTCTAATATAATAAAATAGTAAAATTTACAAACAGCAAAACTATTCGAAAGTCGTGAAATAAACCAGAGCAGAATATTGTAGGTTATAATAGAAAGAAATTGTGATCTGCCCAAGAACTTTAACCAGAAAACAACCTATAGGGATAAAATAATTAGAACTTACTAAAATAACACACATATGTGAGTGCCTTAACCAGGGAACAGCAAGGATTTTTTGCAAAGATGGGCAAAATTAAAGAGTGAGACAAGCTTGCGTGCATACACATGCATTAATACTATATTCGCACATATATATATACATATGTTTTATGGGCCCCTGCGCAAAATTATAATTGATTAAAAAAACAAAAATATAATCAATCAAAACAACCCTTTACTGGTATTTTACCTTATATTTTAATTTG
Source organism: Cheiracanthium punctorium (assembly GCA_038373885.1). Classification (NCBI taxonomy): domain Eukaryota; kingdom Metazoa; phylum Arthropoda; class Arachnida; order Araneae; family Cheiracanthiidae; genus Cheiracanthium; species Cheiracanthium punctorium. Next base: position 90,684 of record JAWZYV010013498.1, read on the forward strand.
TTTTGCAAATTACTTTAAACAAAAAAGTGACTTTTACAAAAACTGATATGAAAATTTACAAAAATAGATGTTGAAATTCACAAAAATAGAAACTGAAATACATAAAAATAAATAGTTTTGAGTAATATGAGAATAAAGGCATACAATGAAAAAAATGTATCAACAATTGTTGAATCAACAAAAATGTTAAAATAAACAAAAACTTTGCGAAAAAACACACATAAAATGTTACTTATAATATGTTGATTTTACTATGTTATTATTTAAACCCAGCCAACAGAGTTGTATGGTGGGTAAAGCATCATACTCCGGTTTCGGGTTCAACTCCCGGTGGCCGAGGTTCAATTCACGACTAGGCGTGGTTGTCATGTCCGTTCCTTCATAGGGAGCGACGTTGGTCACCCTATTAGGCAGGACTACTGAAAATAAAAGGGCTGGTTCATTCACCATATTTTACTGAAGCAGCGCTTTCCCTCTGGATGACGTCATGGCGCTGACAGCAAAGAGATTCCTATGAGAAGGGAAAGTGATTTTTCATTTTGAATGATAACTTTTAGAAGAAAATCGCATTAGAATATTTCTTTCCAAAGCAAATAAATTGATTTATACATATGAAAAAAAAAAACACTCAAAATACTGGTGTTAAATGATAAAATAAATAAAAAGTTTGTGAAAAAAACATACATAAAAAGTTACTTTAAGATGTTACGATCGTTTTGACCAAAAAATTCTTTCGGTCTTCGACTCACAGAGCTGAGGGAACTCTCTTCCCTCAGCTCTGTGAGTCAAAGGGCTTGTCTGATGAAGACCGAAAGAATTTTTTGGTCAAAACGATCGTAAAATCTTATAATTAACATTTTATGTGTGTTTTTTTTCACAAAGTTTTTATTTATTTTATTGATTTATACCTATTCAATTACGCACAGTTATTGCAAAATATTGTTATTATATTTTTAATATGCTTTTAATATATGAGTGAAGAAACTTACAGATGAAATTATTTTTAGATACTGTTTCATTTAGCTTGCGACAAAATATAAGTACTTAAGTTATGGAGGTGCTTATAAACATTAGAAATTAATCTAAATATATTTTTCTTTCTTTCAAAAAATAAATAAATAAAATAAAAAAATATATAAACTTTTAAATTTCAACTCTTTCATTTTCTTTGAATCAATCCATTTTTGCATCTTTTGTGTGGCTTTTCTTTTCAATGTCACAGGTGGATTTTTGTTTAAATGGCGGATTCTGATAAATGTCTTTATGTGGCAGAATAAACAAATTGCCTTTTTGTGAACTTTTGGGAAACGTTCTCGTTTTGGGAAACGTCTAGCTCTTGAATGAGTTAGCTTTAATTACTCCTTTAGTCTTTCTATAAAAATTTCTGCAGAATTTTTTTTTTTTTTTTTTTTCAAATTCTTGGCACACTGCAAGCCATGCTTCTGAGGGCACAATTAAACCTCCTTTTGGTAATAAGTTTATCCAGTCTGTGTTTTGAAAAAGTTCATAACTTGGGATGAAGGAATTCCTAAATTTGAATAGATGCTCCTCAATTTGATTTTGAATGAACAAATCCTGCAATGTAGTTCAAACCTTTATTTTCCTGTGTATCGATTTTGTATCTTTCTAAATTTAAATCTATGTCCCACGATACAAGCATAGAATCAAACACCTTCATATGTCATTCATATTCACATCTTCATCTTGAATTTCTGTTTCATTTGAGTTGATAACTTCAGCATTTTCATTTTCAGTGCGATTTGATAAAATCATTTTCAAATGCTTTCATTAAAAACTCGGCAGTCAAATAACAGTTAACTTCTGTGCTTTGCAGATCTGTGCATATCTTTGAAGAAAGATTTGGAAGTTTATTGGCCATAAAAAGGTGTTTGAATCTTTTTGGACTTAGGTGGTCATTCAACAGACAGAGACTTCTAATTTGACTAGAGACTCTCTAGGGCATCCTGATTCAAACTTGTTGTTAGTAGGTATTTTACTTCCATATATATTAAGTCTTCCAACAAAGAAATTAACGATTTGATTGAAATGATTATTGCTTTTTGAAAGGGTAAAAGCCTTTTCTTCACATTTACTCTCATTTTTTAAAAACTTCCAACATTTCGTTAAAAATGTTTTTGCTTCAGAAACTAATTTTGGTGACCAAAAGCAGCCTTCATACCTTTCCCAGCAGGTGGTTCCAAAGTCTTGCTGTTCATTATGCCAAAAAATCATCTATTAATTTTTAAAAAATCATGAATTGTCTTATCTCCTGTAAATTTTAAGATTTTCTTGACTGTGGTGGCTCTCACAAGTTGCTATTGCATGCACGGACATTTTGAAAAAACTGAACAAAAGAACAAGAACATTAACTTCAGTAAAGTGAAAATAAAGTATCAAAATCATTAAAATTTAAAATAGTGCTAAATACAGGGCATTCCGAATAAAACACTAAAATATTTCCTTCCGAAGTCCTGGATAAGAACGATGCATTTCTTCTCTCATTTTTCTATGGTCAGCACGATGATTTCACAAGCAGAAACCGAAAGACTCAGAGCGGCAAAGGATACTTCAAAGGAATGACCCAGCCCTTGTATCTTATCTATATCCCTGCCTATTAGGTGCCTCCATAATAAAGAGGCCAACAATTCTGGCCTGTTATGGCCAAAGCCTTCAAGGCAGAGGCTGGCTATTAGAAAAAAAATTAAACATAAATAGTTGGTTGAAAGTTTCATATCAAATAATAATTAATTATCTATTCATCAAAATTTACATTTTTATTTGAGTGCTTTTATATTTCTCAGGTTTTTTTTTTTTTTTTTTCAATCTGCATAAGACAAACTTAGTAAGACAGATTATTGAAAATTTATGATGAGTGAGTTTTTCTATTATGTAGTCACATTCAAAATAATTTAATGGAAAATTTGGATATTGAATATATTTACCACTTACACATGGAAACAACCAATATGTATTGGTAAAGAGCATAATAATATAGAAAGATAAAAGAAGCATTTCTTGTGAGAAGTCAAAATTACTGTGAGCCATAAATTTAGGTAGGTATGCAAACAAATAACTACTGAATTAATTTTAAATGAGTAAAATATTATTTATGCATAGTAAATACATAATTAGGTAAATTAAACAAAGTAAAAATGCTTCGTAAGAATATGAAAAATGTGTAATATGTTGAGTGTATCATTACTTAAATACAACTGCTTCCCTAATTCTGTTAATAATAATAATATAAGCTGTGTCAAACAAACTTATTCCATGTTATCTTATAATGCTCTTTTCATGCTTATATTGCAGCAGGGGCATGACGTTGTGTGGTGGTGCGGACCGTACTGGTTGACACCAGCAGAGTGGGTGTCTCAAAAAAAAAAAAAAAAAAAATGCTGGTTTTAAAATTTGCAATTAATTTTTTAAAAAAGATCTGATTTGGTCATGAAAAAGACTTCCAAGATTAGAAATAAGAATAAATACAATGAGACACATGTTCTGTGCACCTGTAGAAATATATAAAATGTGTTATTTCATCTCAACTTCTTTTTTTCCAGTTTAAAATTTTCAACATTTTCTTTATAAAACAGGAATACAGCAGGTTGTTCTCAATTTATGTGTTGCCATTTCATCTGTATTTTGCTCCAATTTAACCAGGGGTGTTAACCCCTGGTTAACCAGTGGTGTAAAAACACTTTCTATTGCTGGGGGGAGGGAGCAGTGGATCTTGGACAAGGGGGTGCGAATGAAGTGCTTGACTAAACTGGAGTTGAAGTAAAGATAACACACAGCCTTGCCAAAGTCAGGGTAGTAATTACAGCAATGCAGTGGCTGTGCATTACTACCCTGTGTACACTGTAAAACATCTTGTTATCTTTATATATCGGTAGTTATTATTATTTGTGCAAGGTTTCAGAAGTAAAAGAAACTCTCAAACCTCTTTAGGCAAGAAGTTCCAAAAGAGAAGCTTGACAAAACTGTTGCAGTAAAAATTATGCAACACTATAAATACCTGAGTAGATATCATTATTATTATTTACGTGAAGGGGTATGAAGTGGAAGAAGGAGGGGGGGGGGGTATTAACTCACCCTCTCAAACCTCCCTGGTCAGTTGGAGGCATAGAATTATCTACTCATTTCTCACTTAGAACTATAATCACTGTAAAATGAAACAACTTAATTCAACAAATAAAACATTAATAAATTATTAAACTGCGCTGAATTAAATATATCAGTCAATTAGCTTCCTTACTCACTGGAAATGAAAGAATAATGTATATAGTGAGCTTTATTCCCAGGGCGCTTCTTTCTGTGATTCATGTTTTTCAAGGTATGAACTCTTAGAGTTCAAAATCAAAAATACGTGTGTGATCATAATCATACTTCTGTGGAATATTTGTTTAAATGAACAATCAATCAAATGCTGTTTGTTTGTTTTAGAGGATAGGGCAGCTTACATTAACGAATGTTTTGTTCAGAGCAGGGCTGGGAATTAGCACGCTACAAGTAGCAAAACTATAGTAGTCGCTACGTTTTTTTTTTTTTTTTGTAGTTTGTAGTGTAGCCCACTACAGTTCAAAAAAGGTAGTGTAATATCTAGTGCATTAAAAAAAATCAATAGTTTGTAGAGCATTTTGGAAACTACTTTTTTAAGTTACTTTTGACGCGTAATCGCTTTCGGCGATTGATCTTTCTTCTGACTCAGAGACGTAGTGCTGGGGGCGCTATGGACAGCTCAGCCCCCCCTGGAAAAATCTGAGCTCCCCCCCTAGCTCAAAGGAAACAGGCATCAAGGAACATTTTTTGAAAAAAGTAAAATATATGTACATTTTTAAATTTTTGTTTCTGTAAGTAAAAGCAAACATTTTATGTTCTTTAAAGTGTAAGGGGGGGGGAGGGGGGTGTCAAACTGAAGGACCGCTCCAGGTGCCAATTAGCCAAACTATGCCACTAATAGAATTGTAATATAATTATGTTCTGCAGTTTTAACACTCAGAATGTTTTTCTTGCTTCTAAAAATGTAAAAACTGATTTGAACATTTCTCTTATTTTAAAACGAGTGAAGCCTGAAATTGCGGAAAAAAGTAAACATACATAAATTAGGAAAGGTAGAAACATATGTTGGAAAAAAAAAAGAAGAAGAAGAAGAAAGAAAGAAAAAGAAAAATTGACCTTCAGGACGATGCAGTAAATTGAACTAAAAATTTTATGTTCGGATGTGGGGGGGGGGGGGAGAAAGAGAAAAAATACGCTGTGAAATTTATTTTCTGAAATAAAGCATTTTAAAATAGTTGAGATATTAAAAGTAAATGCTTCTCTATTAATGACTTAGTATTACATTTTATTGAACGAAACATTAAACGCAATTATTAAAAAAAAAAAATACTTTACGGTCCAGTAGTTATCCTTTTCTGATCGGTTTAAAGTGGAACTTAAATTATAATCACCCTGTACAATGTCCTTGTTAAATTTGTAACATATTTGAAAATGAGAAATATTTACAAACCTGATTTTAAAATTTTGAAAAGAAATTACTTATTTTAATAAACCCTTATTAACTTTTCACATATATGATACATAATTAAGAGATAGCTGAGAATAAATGTGAGGCCTGCCATTTAAATAAGAAAAAAAATCTCCACAAAATTTGAATATACAAAACTGTCTTAAACGAATTTGAAAATTCTTGCATTTTTTCTCAATTTGCAGGGATTTTCAATTCTATGCTCAAAATAATTTTTTTTAAAGTGGTGACTTTCTTTGGATGCAGCATTTATTCCGGCCAGCTCCCCCTAAAGCATGTAAATAAATTCCCAGTTTAACGAGGAATTTAAAATACTTTATTTTGTACTTATTAGTGACAATTTTATTTTATTATAATTAGTTGTTTTTAAATTTCATTTAGCAATAATATGTTTTTTTTATATTTTAGAGGAACATTAGTTTTTTAGTCTTCATTTAAATTCTAGAATGATTTTATTTGAATAACTAGTTTTCTAAATGCATTATTTATGTTTAAATAAGCACATTGATTATACTAAACGAAAAGCCGCTTCTTTTTTGTTATTTTTTAATTTCAGAAATACAACCTGTAGCAATCCAAATCACACGTAACCACATTTAAAAAAACTGAAAATTCGTTCCATTGCCGGAAACCAAGTTATTTCAGTGTATATAAACTGCTATATAATATATAAACTGCTTACATTTGGCAGTTTTGGTGATTATACAAACTGTCTATAAATCACTATTCGGCTCTTTAGTGATTTTAGAAAATATGTTTGGGCAAGTTTTCGGGGATGCTTTCTGTCCTGTCTGAAACCTAGAAGGCGTTTTTATGATTTGTGAATAAATGTAAATTTAAATTTTTCAGATTGTAATGTGCAATTATTTTTAGGTTTTTTGCATGTTTTTAATCGACAATATTTAAATTTTCCATTTTGGAGAAGCCATGAAAAAATTGCCAAAATGTGCTATAACGAGCCGGAGATATGCATAATAAGGTAATATGAGAAGAAAAATTTGGCCTCCAAAATTTTCGTGGCGCACCTGAAACGGAAAAGTACATTTTAAAAATATCCATTCCATGAATTTTTGTTCAATAATTGTTATTATTATTATTATTATTATTTCGTATTATTAATTTAAATATTATTTTATAAATGCATACATTCTAGGATATTGGTCACTAGAAATTAAGACGAATGTGCTTCCATGAAAGAATAGAAAACTCATGATGGTATATGTGTGTATGTAGGATGTATTGAAAAATCTTTTTTCGCTTACCCTTAGTGCTATTGTTTGGCCAAATTGGCTCAAAAAAAGGTGTGGTAAATTTCAACTCGATTGGTTAATGTCTTCAGTTGCCGCATTGAACCTAAATTTTGAAAGAAAAAAAAAAATAAAAAGCAAAATTTTGACAAATTTCTAAAAATCTATTTCTTTTGAAAATTTCTTCTCCCTAGCACTGAAATATACTTTAATTGACTCAATAATAATTGTGTGTAAATTTTCAGCTCGATCGATTACTATGTTCAGTTGCGCACTATGAGCCTAAAGTTTGAAAAAACAAGTAAATTTTTCTGACACTTTATAGAGACATTTCAATCCTTTAATATTAATATTTTGTGTGTACATCAAGTCCAATAACATAAGTAACACAAGAAATGTGTTTGCAATATCCATTAACAAATAGCACTGTAATCGCAAGCTTGCACTATTCCTCCCGAGCTGACACCTTGTGACTACTTTCTGAGGGTCACACTTAAGATGATTCTCAGCGAGCGAAAACGAAGCTGCGAAGTCCCATGTAATCCTATGAGAAAATTTCTCTAATTCTAAAATTTTAATATTAATTTTACTTGCGGGGGGGGGGGGGGGGGGGGGGGGGGGGGGGTTGGACGCTCCAGTCCCATTTGTCGAATATTTTTCAACATAAAATCCATACATTTATCATTTTTAACGTAAAAATGTCATCTTTACATCTATGACCACCCTCTTCTTAAAGAAAGCCTGTATATTCATTTGTCTCTGAATTGAAAGACACTGTCCACCTGAACTCTCCCAATATGCTAGACAGTTTGAATTGGCATCCATTTCCACTCGGACACTACTGGATCAGATTTTTCTAATTATCTTCATGAAAAATTTTAGGGTCACATTATATTTGGGACATAACCCCCCCCCCAAAAAAAAAAAATTGGACACCCCTTCCTTTTAAACAAAACAAAAAAAAAAAACGAGATTGCTCTTCTTTTTTCAGGATCTTTTCCTACCTTAGGGAGAGTCTGTTTTAATTCGGGAGAGTTTTAATGGTCAGTAATCGCTGTCTTTATCCTTGTGTTTCCTTTCTTAAACCATTCTTTCATTTTGAGAGTACAGTGAAACTTCTATGAGCGACCACCTCTATTAAGTGACCCCCTCCTCCAATGACACATTTTTATATATATAAGGCGCCAATTTTTTACCCAATCTACTGTTAAAAGATCCTCTAGAAGAGACCATACAAGCCTCTATAAGTGACCGGATCCGGTTCCTTGTTCGAAAATTTCTATAATTTTCCCGGAAGTAAACAAAAATCACATTCCAAATTAATCACAGTAATGTACACCGACAGCAGGTGCCAGTACACGTATACATCATTTATAAATCTTGCAGGTTAGAGAAGAGATATGGCTAAGAAACGAGTTATTTTACCTTACTGCTGGAGAAGAGTACTGATGGGATCGAGTCACACGAAAAAAGAAATTTGAAAAGAAAGTTTTTGGTTACCTTAGGTTGTGGGAAAACCCAGACAGCAAATTTTAAAGCAATTATATTTTATTATGTCGAATTCAGGATACATAAAGACCATCAGAATAAATGCTCATTTGTCAGATGTAAAAAACAAAGTATAGCTAGAAGTACTTTCAAGATAGAAAACAAGAATGAAAAAATCCAAAATTTCTAAATATTTTATTGAAATTTAAATTTAAAAAATATGTTTGTATGATTACTTATGTATTAGTATGCAGTTCCATAAATATTAAAACTAACAAAATTATTTTACATTTTTTTGCTTGGCTATCAATTTTTTATACTTCATTGAGAGACCACCTCCCTTAACGACCGATTTTTCGTTGAACAAAGGATGGATACTCTCGAGAAGTTTCACTGTGTGTGCATGTATGTATGTGGTGTAATGGTTGATAAACTTACTAAAGTATAAATCCTTGCTAAAATTTGAAAACTGAAATAAAAGAAGTTATTTTTAAAAAATAACAAAAACAATCTGCTACATTCACCTATCACGTGTTTGTATTCACTGTTGACTGTTTATAATGAAAACTAATAAAAAAGACATGATTCAGTTTTTTTATAAACATACACAGAAGTATGTATAATAAACACACTTCTCCCTGTGTATGTGAATACATATATGTATACATTTGTAAGCCCCACTAAGGAAAGTCTCAGCCCCGGCTGTAAAAATGGTCTAGCTACGGCCCTGTTCTGACTCTAAGCATAGAACTGGAGTTGATGCTTGAAAGAAACCCAGCCTCCCCCCCCCATACACACACACAGGTGAGGTGAGAAGAGAAGGGGGAGAGGGTTTGCTTTTCCTGAAGCCTCTAGCGATTTAGCTTTCATCTCCTTTGTTACAATTCTCGGTATTATTTGTAGAATCTCCACTCGGCCAGAAAGAGAAGACAGAAAAATAAGGAAAGAGAGTTCCAGAGCAGATCATACTTAGATGGGGCCCAGAGCTCTAGGTTATGTCAGGGCCTGCTTTACTATACCCAGCATATGATACTATACCAAGCATTTTAACCCATTTTTCACATGTATAGAGGATTTTTTAATGCAATGTTTTATATAGATATATCATGAATTTAATTAATTGTTTTAATTATTTTTATAATATGCATATCATATATGCAGGGATGTTAACTCCAACACTCGATTTGGGAGCACCCCGGGAGCAGAAAAAATTTCATTTGGGAGCACCTCGGGAGCAGAAAAATTCCATTTGGGAGCAGAAAAATTCTATTTGGGAGCAGAAAAATTCCATTTGGGAGCACCTCGGGAGCACAAAAAAATAGTTTCCGAGAGGAAAACTAAGATTCGAGATCAGAATTAACATGATTTTGGAGCATAAAATTGAAGATTTAGGAACACAATAAATGCATACAAGAAAAGCAAAGTTTGCGAGCAAACACCATTTGCTAAAAGCAAAACACTATTTGAAAGCACTTTAGGAAAGCTCTGGAAAAAAAAGGGTGTATACAGGCTATGCTATCAGCAACTTGGTAAAAACAATACATATCAGGAGTCAGCAACCTTTCTGTGGTTAAGTCATTTTTTTCCTACTCAAGAACCATGAGTATGATTTGTATGCGGCTTGCGAGCCACAGGTTGCCAATCCCTGTCCCTTTTTTTTTTCTTTTTCAGAATCATTTAGGGAATCTTCCTCTCGAAAAAGAGAGCACAAATAAAATGAAAACTAAATTTTAAAACAAAAGCTTCTATCTCATTCTTTGGTTCTATTACAAATCACAAGTAGTACTAAATGGAGATTTTTGAAAACCTAAATATTATACCTCTTATACAACAACACGTAATTGGTAAGCAGTATCGAAAACAAAATAAATTTGATGGTTAGAATAATTAAATGTGTGTACTTTTAATAGCATATGCTTTTGTATCAGTAATTTAACCTCATCTAATATTTACATATTCATCTATAATACTTGAACACAATATACAAAGCAAATGTAAACAAAAAATATTTAATGACTGTTGAGAGAAATTAAGAATTATGGGAAGTTAAAAATTAAGATTATAAGAAATTAATGAGATTACAAATTAAGTATCATAAGTTATCTAGTTTTCTATTTATTCTTTTTTTTATTTTTATTAATTTCTTCTTGAGCTTTTTCATTTTCTTCTAATAGTTTTAATGTTTTTGCAAGTCTATCCTTCCCTTCCGTTAATAGAATCTGTCCACTTTCTATAACAGCCAGTGGCGGCTCGTGACCTGCTTCAGTGGTGGGGCCCGAAAAAAATAGTGCCAGTTCAAATCGGGAAAATACATATACATAGAGCTGTGGCGGATCGTTACCCATTTCAGAGGAGGGGGCTTTTTTTTTTTTTTTAAGCTCGAAAAGGTAAAACATATGAATCGCTTTTGTAAACAGTGTGAATACATAAAAACTTTTCGAATAACAAGTTATGAAAGGCGTATTGATTTCTCCTTTAAGTTTTCATTTAAAGACAGCAGATTTATTTTGCACCAAAAAAACATTTTCCTCCATTTTTCTTTCTCAAAAAGGTACAATATCAATTAAAAAAAAAAAAAAAACAATGCATGTGTACATGTTGAAAAACGAATTGGTCCATAATGTTTCATCTCCAAATAGCAAATCGTGCCCCTTCATAAACAAAAAACGGTGCCCGTTGCGATGATTACTTGTTTGCCTATCTGGCCGGCCCTGATTGAGGTGACTAACAAAGCCCGACTGGTCCGATCCGGGGCGGGTAGAATGGCTTCGGAATGCAGCTTTCGTACGCAGTTTGAATCTTGCTTTACTGCTAACTAGCTTTCCATACACGCTTTAAAAGATAAATGAGCGTGGCAAAAATTTAACAAAGAGTCAAAATGACGTATTCGGCGCAGACCGGCGCAAAAATCGGCTAAAAGCGCAGTTCGGCGCAATATTTGTGTTTCGGCGCACCCTGAAAGAGTCAAATGACGCATTCGGCGCAAATCGCTAAAGCGCAGTTCGGCCAAGATTTGTGTTTCGGCGCAGAATTAACATCCCTGTATATGATGTTTTCAATTAAAATTTACAATGTTACATGGTTTATACGGGTCATTCGTCATAAACCACTAATTTGGTAAGCCATGAAAAAAGGCCTTTATATTCATTAATTTTGATTTGTGATCAACAATCTTGAATATTTGTATAACATAAACGGGCTCACTTTTTAACACTTTCCAACAAGGTTGAAAAGTATTTATGATTTCGGTTTGTCTGCCAGACCATCCGTACTCGCGTAAATATGCATCGATTTCTACGAAATTTATATAAGTTATTCTTATCTACAGTACCATGTACCCTATTGAAAATGGTCTATGTAGCATTTATAGTTTTTCTACAGGAGCACTCAAAATATTCCCAGTACACTGCGCTCTAAGGGAAGTTATCCTTTAAAGTGTATCATCCTACTATATAGTAGCACTGATTCTTGACCTTCATGAAAAACTTTTTCCGCTATTACTGTAAAAAGATCACAAAGGACAAAAAGCCTAATAACTCCTATAGCATTTGTTCGATCCTCCTGAAATGTTTCGTAATTATGTGTATAAAAGTATAGAAAACAACCTGTGCTACTTTAAAATTCTGAAAATCCACTTATTCCCTCATTTTTAAGTGATTTTTTGCTATTTTCAGCTCCATTTTATTTCCAAAAGTAAAAAAAAATAATCATTTGTGTGACAAAATTAGCTATACTGCAAATGAGAATGACTTCATATTGACATCACACTTAACATGCTTTATCCAGGTTTATAAGTTTATTTATTTATTTTTTAAATAAAATGATTTCCTCTGGATGTTCACAGTGAAACGAAGTTGTTCGAATGCGAAGTTTCCACATGTTCCCAGAAGAGCATGAAATTCGATTTGGGTATATATAATTAAAATTGAATATGAAGTGTATTTTAATTTAAGTGAACGAAGATGAAATATATTGAGTGTAGACATCCTTTCATCAAACGTTTTTTTCTAGCGACCTTCACAACATACTTTGACTTTTAGTTTTAGAGATATTCTGCTATTTTAAATGAAACAAAACTGATATATGTTATTAAGGATTACAAGATGAAGCTTTCCATCCAAAATAGTATCTGTATTGTTAACAGTTCTTCTACAGGAGCACTCAAAATAATTCCAATACAATATGGTCAATGGGAGTTTAGAGACAGGCATCTATTTAAAGCATACAACTATATCCTACAACATAATTAGCTAATAATCCGGCAACAATCAAGTGCCTCCCTCAAATGTTGCACCAAAAGTAGCCAATGTTGGTGACTTTTGTGATAAATTGCCAAATATCATGCGAAAAAAATGCTTTGAAAAATGAACTGGGCAATATTTTTATTATTTGGCTATAAATCAAAAAATATCTAATGTGATAATATTAAGCTATAACAATTTCATTGGGAATTTTGAAAATTCGTTACTTGCTCTGTAATTAACCGAATTAGTGTATTGTGTTTATTTAAGGAATGGCTAAGGGCTACTGCCTAGGAGTGGGAGGGGATTGCGTAAGAGGAATTTATCCGACCAACAAAAATCCATTAATGCGTAAGAACCGAAAATGGGTTAACGGTTTACATAGAACAAAACATTACAATCTGTGGCATTTGAGAGACACTAATACATACATTCTAGCACAAGACAAGAATAGAAAATTTTTATATTCTTTAGATAAATGATTTTAAAAAAATAATTTCTTCTACCTTATCTACAAAATCTTGCCAGATTTAAAGAAAATACATCGCTAAATTTGGCACAAAAAATATTGATGTGTTAGGAGGTGTTTTATAAGTGCATTTGGCATGATTTATCTTTCTTCTTTTTTTTTTTCCCCCTGTTTAGACATCCAAGAATATATATATACATATATTTTTTAATCTTTTTTGGTTCTCATGATTTTTCTCATGCTTTCAGATTTCACTTTCCCAATTTATTTTTATTAAAGAGGTATTAAAACATAATTAGTTTCATCAAAACTTCAATAATTAGCAGTATAGTTGTCAGCATATATATAGGTTTCCATTTGTGGGGGGGGGGGTACAATCCAGTATTTTAAACCTTATTGTTATTAGAATTACTAGAAATGTTTGAAAATAGCTCCTTTTCAATAATTGCTTTGCAGTTTTGGAGCAACCCCCCTTAAATACTACCCTGGTAGTTGTTTATTAGAGCAATAGTTTTTTCTAATTAGGATATCAATAGTTTTCTCTAATCAATATCCTGAATGTAAACTGAATCTTTTAGCAAAATTTGTCTCCTAAAAGCAGTGACTACATTGAAAAGTAGTTGTAGCTAACTACATTTTTCAAAAAATAGCTGTAGTTGTAGTTCACACACACAAAAAAAATAGTTTTGCCACCACTGGTTCAGAGCTACTTGCGCCCTTCCTGGAATTTCCTTCCACAATTTAGATCCTCATTAGAAGGTGGGGTATGCTTGAAAATTGGCACCCCTTGGGAACTGTTAGCGACAGTCGAGAGAACTTTCAGAATAATGGATTTATTGTGCACGTATACCGCATGTACCCAGTGGTTTTCAATCGTAGGTCAGGAATTGAAACTGCAATCTTCTGGTTACATCTGACATCTTAACCAATAGGCTACAACGGATGCTGATCAAACAATGTTACCATTTAGTGTATTTTTATACACTGTCAGATTTCTTTATAAAACACAATTCTGCTCCCAAGTGAAATAACTGTCAGGTTGGCCCTGGCACTATGAAAGAGCAAGGCAGGATTTTAACCAAGACTGAAACTGAATTATTTTTATTCTCTAAATTATATAAATTTTTAAGTTACAAAAGATTTTATTGGCTAAAAGCTTAAATAAAAAATATAATCATTTTTTTTTATATGCATATAAAGGTAAGTATGTAATTTCTGCATAATAATAGGTCATTTTAATTATGTCTAACTAAAATGAAGGCATAGTCTTTGAAGCCACTAATCTATGTATACATAAATATGCTAAGGAAAACCTTTGTGTCCCTTTTGCAGCACATTGCATGAATGGATTGGCACGAAATTCAGCACAATTAAAGTTTGTTTGGAGGTGGTTTTGCGAATGTTGAAATTTTTGTGTAATATATCAATGCACCGTAAAAAAAAACTAGAGAAGTAATTTGGCATGCAGTATTTCGTGCCAAGTCGAGCGATGGTTCCATTGTTGTGTCAGTTTTGAAATAACAACACTAAGTTTCAGCATTGCTATAGGGTTATAGTATTACAACAAAATTTGCAAAAAGTGAAATTATTTCCCAGTTTGGTAAAACACCAATGACTAAAATGTGCTTTAGCCCTGTGCTTGGCGACTTTTTTTAGACGGCCGATAAATGTGCGAAGTGATGTAAATTGCATGTTTTAAAGCTGTAGAAAAACGAACTGAACAGGGTAGATTGTATATTAATAAGGAATGAAAGTAATATTATTAATGAAGTGTATGGAAATATTTCCATAAAAATACTGTCAATTACATATTGAAGTCAGTTATAATAGAACCTAAAAATGATGACTAAATCGAATATCTGATGAATAGAGAACATATCACCATGGCTAATAAAATAATTTGATATGCTGACAATGAAATCAATAACTATCCAGTACAGTTTTTGAATTCTTTGACTATGAGGGGTTTAGGTTTTTTTTTTTTTTTTTGTTAGCCGGGAGCAAGTAAAAAATTGCCAAATAATCATGATCTGTGCCCAATGCTTACAAACCTAAAGCGATTTTCAGTACATAATTGTTTATCCCTTTTCATATTTTGGAAATTTAATATAATTTTATATTTCAATTTAATTCCACACGTTTTCCCCAATTCCACATTATGTAACCAATAAGCATACACATTTCTTTTTAGCATGTTTATATTTTTGCATATATTGAATTCTGTATATAAATACTATTTTGTATACAGATTAAAATTTCTGGCTTTCTTTTGGGGAATGACAATGTTTCAGTAGTCTTTAAACATTTCCCAGAAAAAAAAACAGTTGGTGGGATTTGTGACTGTCTAACCAAAAAATACCGTAGTTTGCCACCACATAAGTTAGTATTGAAAGTTAACTGCATTGTTACACTAATCAGAAACTCAAATACAAAGGAAGCATTAGTCAGTGGAACGAGAATGCGCATCAAGTTTATATATCATAATGCTATCGACTGCAAAGCTGGAACTGGAACTGCAGGCAATAAAAGAAGTTTAATTCCACTTATAAAATAATCTGGTACTATTTCACCATATCCTTTCAAAAAACTCAATTTCTAAATACAGTAAAACCTGCTTAAGAAGTTCACATTCTCCATTCCCGTTTTTTTTTCCTATTCTTCCAATGATAAAATAACCCACTTAAGAAGTTTCGTTCGAAACTCTTTCCTGCTTAAAAAGTTTTAACTTCCAAGTTCACTTTGAAAACGTGTTTTCATCCGCCTCTCTATATATCCTGTTCTCTGAAAAATTGCAAACTCCATTCGTAATAGTCTTCTTTGACCAGAAATGACTCCCTGTAAAGTACAATTCATCAAAATGCGCTCTGCCTCTACTCCTTCATTTTTATCTCACACCCACACCTGTTGTTGGAATGTGGAGAGTGAATGAAACCAGTGGTACTGTCACAATAGTGGCTGGTAAAAGGAAAAAGATGTGCGCATCTGTTAGTTTATTGTAACACTATTGAATCATGATTAGGAAAGAGATTAGTCCAATCCTGTCCTACAGTATTCAAGTTTATCAGTTGTTTTCTTTTTCTATAGAATTACCTGCCTCTTTTCCAGGAAGAATGAACCACCCAAGTTCTCAAATCTTTGGCTCTTTCAGTTCAAAGCTTTTTAAGTCAGTGAATGTCGTCTTTCTCTCTCTCAAGAAAGTTTACAAGTGAAAATTTCTACTCTTCTCAAAATGTCAAGCAAGGTAATTAAAAGAAACACCTACAGAAAACGACTTGTTAAAAGGATGATTGGATAACTGGTCAATGCTGGAGATATGAGGAAAGTGAACATTTTGGAATCCATTCATTTTATTTTACCTGCACGGAAGTTAATAACACCATCTGTGTTTGCCAGTTGTTCCCAAAAAGCAGGATTCTTCAATGGAGAATTAACAAAGGAATACGACTAGGGAATGCAATCCCGCACTATTTTTTGTTCTGCGGGATTTCGGGATTGAGATTTGTTGATCCTGCGGGATTGAGATTTCATTCAACTAAACAGTAATATCAATAGAGAAAAACAGGAAAAAGTAATATTTTAAGCACTAACAAGTTTAACTTTAAAAAAATAATTCATCTTATTTGATAATTAATACAACACCTTACATAAATATGAAAATTAATAGTTAGGATGTTTATAATAATATACTAGTTAATTCTTAGTTGCTAAAAGAGAAGAATGTAAAAAAGATATCGTAGAAGAACTCGTCTTCCTAGTCTCGATCTAATTTTGGTTAGAGAATACAAAAGCACGTGACAAACGGCCTCTCCCCCCCCCCCCTTTTTTTTTGCGTGAAACCCTGAAGGAGCCATATATTTTAGCATGGTTAACTGAATGTCACTTTTCAAAAACAACACTGGTATGGGCGACCATATGATTGGGAAGGGAAGGGGACAGCTCAAGGGTCCTGCCTCAGAAAGATACAATATTTAATGTTGAAACAGTTCTGCCTTATCGTTATACAATACTACTTAAATTGTAACAATATGGGAGCTGGGGGAGGGCTATGCCCCCTCCTTGCCAATTGGTGTGCCCTCACGATCTCTGGTTCTTATTGAACATCTTATGCAAAAATTTTCGGCCAATTGATAATTGGGAAGGTGGCATGAAATTGTGATAAAAATAATTTCTCAGTTTCAATCCTGCGGGATTATGGTCTTAATCCCACGGGACTAGTCCCGAAAAAATTTGTGCGGGATCCTGCAGGAACCCGTTTCCGCGGGATCGGGATTGCATCCCTAAATACGACTATGAATCAGATATTGAAGATGATTGGAAGACAGTACAAAGAAGATTAGATTTCACTGCATCGTTTAAAGAGTATGTATCAGCAGATGATGAAATATTGCCTTGTGAAGTGCTAACAGTGGATGAAATTTGTGAAGTTGAAGAAGATGATGAAATGAGTGAAGCTGAGGAAGAGGACGAGGGAATTCCTAGTGTTCCAGATGCTGTTAAAGGACTAGAAACTTTTCGTCGTTTTGTCGAAAGTGTTGAAAATGTTCATGAAGAAGTTTTTAAAAGCTTAAGACAACTAGAATGTTTTCACTTAAAGATTGCCGACAAAAAAAAGGAGAAAAAAAAACAAACTATAACCGATTTTTTTTGTAAAATAGGTTCCAATGACGTTTAAAGTCAAATTTCTCGAATTTCATAAAGATTGGATTCAATAAAGGTAATTACGTTGTTTTACTTCATTAACTATTTTTTTATATATGCAAAATAATTTACAAATTTAAACTAAAATTAAATATTATTTCAATAATATAAAAAAGTGTCAACTGAATACCTATGCTAAAATTATTCCATTTGTTTTTCGGAAAAATTAAATTCCCGTTTAAGAAGTTTTTGCCATCCATTCCCTTGGAAAACTTCTTAAGGCTGTTCTTCGAAAAAAAAGAACTCTGTTTTTAGTCTTGGTACACAAATTGAAATAAACTAATAGCACCATGGTCTCCAAAAAATTCCAGATGGTTCTTCATAAGCTGTTTTACACGCTGCGATAAGCGAAAACGCTGTAGCTTTTGTGAATTTTTCAGAAAAAATTCTTAAACATAGATCTGAGCTGCAAGATTTTTCGAAGAGTGACACGCCTTGCGAAAATTTAAGATTTTAAAGAAATTTTTCTAAAAGTTTTGAAACTGATACAGATTGGCCTGTCTTCGCTGTATGTAATACAGCTTGTAAAGAGACAGTTTCAAAATTTTGAAGTGCCTGGCATAATTAGTTTATTTGTAATTATGTACCAAAATCGTATGATTTTTTTTAATAACACCGTTAAGCGGGTTTTACTGTATACCTGCATTTGTGATGACAGTAAATAAATCTCAAGTACAATCATTCGAAAAAAGTGCTAATTTATTGCAGCAAGTTTTTATACATGGTCAGTGATACGTCTCAGCAAGTAGAGTTCAATCATTCGATGATTAAACATTTTATAACTTCGAACATAATGGGCCTTTAGCCGCTGGCGACTCCAGGCTGAATTATCGGAGAGGGGGGCACTAGACTTTTTAGATTAGCCTACATTTTTCAAAACGCAAACTGAATGTGTGAAATTGTACGGAAACATGTGAAATCCAAGGTCGGTAGAAGGAGATGACCCACTTGCTGGAGCTGCCTTTGCATTTAGTAAAGCGTGATAGAGTTTTTATAAAAACACCGTCTTCACAGAAAAGTGTGGTGGTTGTAAAGTGAAATATTTTTCAAAAGTGGTCATTATAGACAGATGGTCTCTTACCCAAGGTAGTCACTTTAGTAAGTTCCATTGTACATGGAATCTTGAGATATACTCCTTGACAGAAGAACTTTATTCGCGCTCAAATTAAAAAATCAATGCTCTGTGGTCGAATTTCGACCCCTGGCAGACAACTAGTATAAATAAAAAAGGCTATTATATTGATATACTAAATAGCTTACTAGTAAATAAATTCTATATGCAATTAAAGAGCATATATATTCATGCAAAATTTTGTCAATTTTCATTTCTTCTAAAAGGTACAAGACCTCTTAAATAAAGTTGTCAGGGACAGCTTTACCATTAGGCAAACCTGGGAGACTGCCTAGGGCCGCCAATAAAATAATATTCAACAGAAATCTAAATGCATTTTTTTCCCCCAATTTTTCCATTTCCCAGAGTTAGACTAGAGCCGCTAATGACTGATTCTTGAAAGAAACCTCTTTAACGATCTTGAAATAATTTGAAACCTTCAAAATTTTTCTAGTCAGGTTTTCATTTGTCGGTGCATCACCTGCACAGAACACAATTCTAAATAAATCATATATAAGATCAAGAAAGGTTAGTTCCAAGAATGGGGTTAATTTGACTGTCTAATAACAGTAGAAAAGTATACTGCACGCTCACTCAATTACACTAATTTAAGAGATGAATTTACAAACAAAAAGTAATATCGTTGCAACATATTAACAATTCATCAATAAATGTAAGGATATTAATGAAGAATTCAGTTATAAGTACGGCCCTATAAAATATGTGGAAAATTTTTGCGGAATTATGCAGCATCGATATGGTAGTTTTTTTAAATTATGCGGTATTTATAGAAATAATGCAGATAAGTAGGGAAATAATTATGTTGAAAAGTAATTCAATATTTTAATTTACATTTAAAAGCAAGTAAGTGTGTCTTACTTTTGCAAGAAAGTTTATTAAAATAAAGAGATGCTAGTCTTGCAACCGATGATTCCTGTAAACTTTGTTTTGTAAATATTTGGCCATAACATGAAACTGCTCTTTCACAATCAACAGCAGGTATGGACAACCTTTGAAAAGTAGCAGGACAAATGTTAATGAAGTCGCGGGCCCTATAATTGGGATTTATATAAGATTTCATTGTTTATATGAGGTTTTGATATATTCCACAGGCACATCCAGCCAGTGGGCCTGAGGTTGCCCATATATGGTCTACAGAATTAGCAGGGACGTACCCAGAAAAAATTTTCGGAGGGGTCCAAACGGTGAAAAGGGCAGAATTTTTCACAAAAAGACGTCATCATTCTTATTTTGTTAACAAAAACTGAAATTTCGGGGGGGGGGGGCGGACCCCCTGGACCACCCCCCTGGGTACGTCCTTGAGAATTAGGTAACGCCAAGAGTACTAACTTTGCTTTGCATGTTAATTTTGGAAACCTCTGTGAAACAGCTTCTGAATTCCAAAATCTTTTTTCAGCAGAGCATCCCTTGACATACCCTTTGTAAGCAGTATACTGATTATTCAAGTCTTATTTGAGAATCATCAAATCCTGGAATATTGTTGAAGACTTCCTCATTATCAATGTTGGATAATTGGTCAGAGTCAAACACTTGAGCCACTTTCATGAATTTCAAACCAGGTAGGGAAAACTTAGGTGCTCGCTATTTGGAGATGTTCATTTCTGGATAATAACAAACATTTAAGGAGTTTTGGAAGAAAATATGTTAAGAAAAATTTAAGAAATAAAAAGTTTGTCAAAAAATGCAGTGTTATGCTAAAGGTTGTAGTTTAAGCGGAGAACTGTAAATTATGCAAAATTATGCATTTTTGCATATCTTATAGGGCCCTAGTTATGCCATTAAACATCTTCAAACAAAGGTGGGATGAATGAATCGCACTGTAATCACAAAGTTTGCACAAGAAAGTTTTTTCGCCAGTGTTAATTCGAATGTGTTCTTTCAAATGAGAGTGCTTGTAAAATCCTTTAGAAGAAATACTGCAGACAAAACGACTTTCTCCCATATGCAGTTTCAGGTGACTCTGGAAGTAAGATTTCCTCCTGAAGACTTTATGACAATACCTACATTTGTATTGCTAGTCAGTACTTACATTAAATGATGAACTGTTACTATTGAAACATAACATGTTACTTTATCTGGATGAGAGAATGAATTCAAAATAAGTTTCAAAATCAGGGACACTGCAACCTATAAAAAATCAATAAATATATCAGTGAACAAAATGAGGAAAGAAAAATATTGTAAACAGTGAATTCTCTGAAATTCCCACACCTATAAATTGTTATGCATTTTGAATATAAACTGTGTCCTAAATGCAATATTCAGTTTTGTTTTCTTTTTAAGGTCTATTTTTGCTTTAGAACTGATAAAATCAAGGACTTTTCAATTTATAAGCACAAGACTTTCAATCATTTACATTAAGTTGTAGAGAATTATAATCAGTTGTCAGAGGTGGTCACTCCCTTTTTCTGTATTTCGTAGTTTAGTGTACTACTTTAAAAAAAAAAAAGTTGCACAATATGCAATATGAAACAAAAAATCAGTAGTTTGCAGTGCTTTTTGGAAACTAATTTACATTCTTAAGATTACCCTTGCTGCAACATTGCTTTGGGCGATTGCTCTTTCTTTCGACCACACAAAAGAGGGAAGAGAAGGGAGGGGATGCTTTATCTGAAGAATCTATGATTTTAGCTTCAGCCTCCTTTGTTACTGTTCTTGGTATGGTATTATTTGTAGTATTGGTATTTGTAGTCCTATAACCAATCTGCAATACACACAAACGCAATGTTTAAAATTAGGACAGGAGGAGGGATATACAGAACACACAAAGGACAGGGCAAAGAGAAAAAGAAACTGGAAAGAAAAATAAGAAGGAAGAGAGAAAAGGCAGTATGGTACATCCAGAGCCTGATTATGTTTAGATGAGCCCCCCTTTACTATCACAAGCATTTTAAGCCAATTTTGATCACTGTTGCATTTTTGCGACATAAAACTTAAGATATCCAAAACTGAATTTATTAAAATTACATACATATTTATACTTGAGCAAGATTATATATTTAAAAATTATTTTTATTTTAATATTTGTAACTCATTTGTAATATAAGCTCATACAGATGCTAAGTCAGGGAAATGCTATTACATGGTATACATGCTAAGTTTGAATGATAGAAAAATTTCCTGGACTGACAAAAAAATTGTAATTTTTTTCTTCTTTAAAACATAAAATACAAGGTACTGGTACTTGAAAAAAAAATTGCATTTAACTGTAGATTTTGTACTTCCATCAAATCGTATTTACCACCCCAAAAAATAAGTCTCCAAGTTGATCTAGTGGGCAATTATGTAATAGACTAGCCACCTTAAGCGACCAGTTTTTTGATGGCTGCTTCGCGGACAAAATGTGCAACCTAGATTACACGCGACGCTTTGCGACAGACATTTTTAATGATTTAGTTAACAATATAATTAATAGATGCCTGCACCCAACAATTTGGTGCACTTTTTCTCTCATCGATCTACACAAGAGATTATGCTACGTTATTTTTTTTCAAAGAATCAAGGAATGAATCATTTGTTTCGCTTCTGTTGACTTTTTTAAGGCGTGATATCTCAATAGATATTTAGAGTTGAAAGTAGCTGCAAGTTCAAAAACGGTTAATTTTTTAGATATCTTTTGAACTGAACAAAATTTTTTTGCTTTTAGGTAGAGATAAAAATGTTGTTTTTATCAAAATTTCAACATGGCCGCCAGATGCAGAGGGAGCGATGATTTGATCCCAGATGCGTTACAGACAACAGCTTTTATTATTTAGATATTACAGGAGAAATTCATTTTTCCTTATAATTTCAGTATACATGAATTTCTAATCTAGATAATCAAGATATTTGGGGAGTTATTTTTCAGGAGCACCAGGAAATTGAAGGTGGAATATTGCCACCCCCCTGGCCCTAGGTGATAATTGGGCTCTGGGTATGCCAGAGAAATCAAAAGTAGAGCAATATCAATTTGCATTTGCATTGATGCCTAATCTGGGTAGTATGATTTTCAAGTATATGTCACCCCCCCCCCTCATCCCGACATTGTTCTCAAACTTTCGCAGATGCACCTGTGTATCTCTGTACTGTAAAAGAAAAAGTAGGTACATTTAGCTTCATAATAAGGCAAGGTTCATCAGTGGATCCAGAGGAGGCTAGTGCTTCCTCCCTCAATAAATCTAGACCATAAAAATTGACTTATTTTGATTTCACAAAGTTATTAAAATTTAATGAGTTTCAGCAATATTTTAATAATTAGCAGCAGTTGTTATTTAAGGCAATAGTTTTCTCTGATTAGAATATTAATTAGTTTTCCCCAATTAGTATATTATCATCAATATCCTAAAATCTGAATGTAAATTGAATCTTTCAGCAAAATTTATCTTCTGAAAGTACTGAAAAAGTAGCAAAGTAGTGACTACATTTTAAAAGCAGTTGTAGCTAACTACATTTGTGAAAAAGCACACTCATGGACAAAACTTTGGCAACTACCTGAAATTCAGCACGTATTAACAATAAAAGGCTAAGCTAAAAAATAAAGCGATAAATCAATAATATCTACATATCAATATCAAATTATTATACTATCGCAAAAACAATAATGATGAAAAATGTGAAAACAGGGTGGTCAAAACTTTTTAGGTTTGAAATATTTCATATAAATATAAGCGCTCCATTCCCAGTTGTATTGTTTACAGGTGGATCAAGCAGCGTCTAGTAACTAATTGGCATTAAAGATAATCACTGAAGAGAAACATCTTGAAATCATCAGATTTCAAGGCTATCTTAGTAATCTGAGGAAAGCAGCCTCTCAAGTAAGTCTCCAAAGATATAGTCATCTGGGTGCTCAAGAATAGGAACCGGAAAACAACAAAGACCAGACGTCCTCACGTTTTGCCCATCTCATTGTAAAAGAAGAATTAGGAGGACAACACATCAATTAATAGAGCAACATAAACTGGTCATCAGCTGTATCGTAAAGAATAAAACCAGTGTTGTAGTCTCATGTCGAACATTAACTAAACAAGACTTCAGCTATCAAAGAATCAAGAAACAACTGCCATTTAGCCGAGATACAAAGAGGAGCACCTTAAGTTTGCACGCACACATTTTTGAATCCACAGACTTCAAGCAAGTGGTTTACATGGACAAGTAACATTTTTGCCTTGATAAACCTGGCAATGCTAGTTCATTCAACGAACATAGAGGTGATAGCATCATCGTACCGCATTGAAGGAAGTGCCAAATAGGTGGTGGCCAATGTCGTAATGGTCAGTGCCAAGTGCCAATGCCATAACTTTACATGCCATCTTCAGCTTTGGTAATCTCGTAAAAAATGTTGTTGAAGTTAAATATAACTACCTAAAATATCTTGATGACCTACGAACTACCTTTTTCCCATGGTGTCATGGACAATTTGGCCAGAAGAAAAGGATTTGGCAGCAAGATAATGCGAGTATCTACGCTATCCACACTGCAAAAAAGTTTTGGAGTACCTGAAGTCCAATAACATTGCTGTCTTAGATTTGCCCTCACACAATTCTGTACATCATCTAGAATGTGTGCCATCTAAGGGAGGAGGTTGTGTATAGCAATAAGCAGTACAATGGCCGAAAAGTACTGATTCATGCTCTGGAAAGAAGTTCAATAAAGAAATTATAATAAATCTATAGAAATAAATTCTTAGACGTTTGATAAATATTGTTGATGTTAAAGGGGCACAAATTCAATAACTGTCCCATGGTTTTGTTACATTTTATTTGTTACACATGTGTGATTACTTAGTGGTAGACAATTTTTTGACTACCCATTTTCATGTATTTTCTGTATAATGTTTTAATTTTGAGGTCTTAAACAGCTTATGATATTCATATCTGCTCCTTACTGTCTCTATATGTCAGTGTAGGGAAGACATCCATAGATGATTTGTAGTTTTTCAGAATCAGGTGGTCGCCGTTTTGTCTAGCTGTGTAGTTGTACTTGTAGTTAACTACATGCTTTGAAAAGTAGTTGTAGTTTGCTACAAAAAAAAAAAAAAAGAAGTAATTTTTCCCACCACTGTCAGTTGCTATAACAGTGGCAAGAGCAGTCTCTGTGCAGCACCGAGAGATAAAGCATTAAATATTTCAAATTGCATAATTTTGCAATTTATCAGAATACTAATATCAGACTTTTTCAACAAAGCAGTATGATATTTTTCAAGTGAAACTGAATGTCTGCAAACTAATAATTTTCTTTAACTTTTTAGGAAAGAGGTTTTCTTTTTATACAGGGTGATTTACTGCAATCAAGGTAGGAAAAATTCTACAAGCTCAGATCAGCATGTTGTTCAAAAAATACATGCTTGATTCATGGCCACACTTAAGTTATATTTTAATCAAGCTCTTTTGCACAATATTAACAATTTTTTTTCGCGTTATAATTAGAATGTTTACTAGCATTTCAATGTTATTAAAAAATAAAGACCATGTTTGTGACACCACATTGCTTTCTAATTCTAATTTGTCTTTGAGCAACCTACCGTTACTATGAAAGTTTTTAGAAAACAATTGATATAGAAAATTTTATGCTTTAAACACTACAGTAAGAATTGCACATAGAAAATTTCCAGAACATAACAAAGGGAAAAACAGATTGATTAATAAGGTTATAAAAATTTTATTACATGCATTTTGCATCTAAATCAAGTTAATGAAAATTAACCATATTTCATAATTGCCTATTTTTAAAAATGAACACAATTGTAAGTTAGTAAATGGTTACCTAGTAGTCACCTTATGAAAAACAACATCAGGGACAGTTAATATATGCATATCTGCATGCACTAAAATAAGAAAATTTTTAAAAATGTCGAAAAATTATAGGTAAAATTGTTTGTTGAGGATTTCAGAGAACTGCACTAAAATTCAATGTGTATTTGTATAAATATAATTTTTAGTTAAGTGAAAAATAAAATAAAGCTTTTAATTATCATATTATATGGATAATTTTTTTTTAATTCAATGAGTTTTTTATTTAACTAGAAAGAAACATAAAAAGAACAATACAAAAGTTTGTATATGGTATTTACTTATATATTTTATCATTATTTTAATGAAATATTATACAGTTTACAAGTCTATTTATTATGAAATAAAAACTAATATAATTTTTTAAAAAATTCTGTAAAAGGTATTCCTCAAGAATAAAATATCTGGCACAAAACTTCTACATACAGAAATATACAATATGTCAGATTTATACAATAATCACTTGATAATATGAAAATAGCATTATACACAAGATTAGAAAATTAGATAGATTAGAATTAAAAAAATTAGTAAATATCAACTCAATATCTTTTTTTTTTCTTTCTTATGAACTGGTATTCAATTACAGAATGATAAAAGTGTACAACTAATTACAAGTGAAATATGAATCATGCAGTTTTTATGTACTCAGATTGAAGAAACTTAAAATGAAATGCATCTTAATGGACTGTTTTCCACTGTTCACTGGATTATTGCAGTCCCACCTCATAAAAAAAAAATTAATAAAGTTCCTAGATATATGAATGCTTCAAATTTCTTACAGACCTTTTTGATTTTACATTTTAGAATCTAATTTCAATTTTTTTATAGCACAGTAAAAACTCGACTATCTAGGTGTCGTGTTGTCATATTGGAACACAACATAGGGAGCATCGGGCTTAACCAGGATGAAATTTTATTTAGGGCTTAGAATCTAGTTCGGGGGGCTGACTAAATATAAATATTAGTAATCGAGGGGGCAGGGGAAGAGACTGTTTTTCAGTTTGTATATTTTTTTTCTAGAGTATGTGCTTCACAAAATTCCGTATTTTAAAAATATTTAACATTCATTGTGTTAATAACTTTTTCACTGAGATTCCATGAAAAATATCCAAATGATATTTTCAGCAAATGCAGTATTGGATGTTGGTTAGAGTAATTTTTGTGCAAGAATAATTTATAAGATATAGTTACTAGTTAATTGTACATTTTGAAGTCAGTGTTAAATGCTACCCAATTAGAAAGATCAGTAAAATAAATTTAACTATCAAACTTTGGAATGAAAATTTATTGAAAAATGCATTATTTTTTCATTTTAAATATCTAAATAAAGCTAAATATTATAAAAAGTGATCAGTTTAAGAGATTACCTATTGTTACTTTCCGAATATGTACCATGTAAGGAAAGTATTGT
Source organism: Cheiracanthium punctorium (assembly GCA_038373885.1). Taxonomy (NCBI): domain Eukaryota; kingdom Metazoa; phylum Arthropoda; class Arachnida; order Araneae; family Cheiracanthiidae; genus Cheiracanthium; species Cheiracanthium punctorium. Next base: position 117,664 of record JAWZYV010013498.1, read on the forward strand.
AATCATGAAAAAATTTGACTTCGAGATTTTGGTGTATTTACACGTTTTGAGGTCTTCTGAATTCATTTATGCTATTTTTACGAGATGTATGTATGTATGTATGCGTGTATGAGTGAACACGATAGCTCCTAAACGGGGCATTTGATTGAGCTCAAATTGGGTATATATGTTATAAACCACTGGCGCAAGACCGGTATTGATTTTGGTGTGTATAGGACTTATAGTTTTCCTACAGGGCTACGACAAAGATTTCTTTTACATTATGGCCTATGGAAGAAAATTCTTCAAAGTGCACTACCGTTTAAACGGTATATTCGATTGAGCTCAAATTGGATATATATATTATAAACTACCATCTTAAGACCAGTATTGATTTTGGTGTGTATAGGACTTATAGTTTTTCTACAGGGCTACTACAAAGATTTCTTTTACATTATGGCATATAGAGAGAAATTCTTGAAAATACGCAAACCTTTAAACAGTGCATTCGATTGAGCTTCAATTTGATATATATATTTGAATTATTCATCGATTAAAATTTATTTAAATGCTTGGTAATGATCTTAATAGTAAGTGTTCGGAAAGTCAAGTGGAGTCACTCCAGATTTTTTTTTCTTTATTACCCTGTAATCTCAAGGATGTGTCAACTATTCTAACACAATATAATTGCTTGACCTTGTTTAAGTGTGGGAGACCCTTTCCAACACTGATGGACTGTTACAACTTTATGCATTAGGTAAAACTAAAATGGAGACGTACAATGTTACTTAATCCTGTGATGATTTTAAATTTGGGTAACAATTTAATTCAAATTTTTTACATTATCATTCGTTACAACAAACGTTAAAAATGTTCGTCACCATTTTGAATACAAACATGAACACACTGAAAGGTTTAAGTTTTTACTCCCCTCAAAATCGTTGTCCTGGAAAACAGACTTAAAGGAAGAGCGGCAGTTTCATATTCTCGTAAAAATCAAAAATCCGGTTCTACATGCAACCAAGAGCAGCAAAATAATTAGCTGTATTTATAGAAATCTAGACATTGTGATGAGAAATCACCCCCCAATGAGGGATATTTTTAATGATGTGAAATTTAAAGATCGTTAAAAACCATTCATTTCTAAACTTTCGTGTTTATCAGTAAACTTACAAAAATTTTTGAAAATCTCAGGGGGGCTGAAAGCCTGTTAGGTAGGGTTCGGCCCCGATAGCCCCTCTCTGGTTACGGCCCTGAGGGAGCATATAAAACGTCAAATGCTGGACATGGGAATAATCCAGATAGGTTTCTGGTTAAGGAAGAGTTACATAGGAGCTATCTGGCTAAGGAGAGGAATGCCTTGAGTGGAGAAATTTTTAAGGCGTTCTAACACTTTACATCAGGAGGAAACTGCCCAAAATTTCCAGACATCAGATCAACTGCTGCATAAGAGGCTAGAACTACAGACATACTTCAGTCATCTCCTACAATTCAGTGTCTTGTCCACTCGGCTATTGGTCTGCCAGGTAAACTCTCGAAATTTGAGTTTAAAAAAAAAAAAAAAGATATTTACTGCCGAAGAGGGCAAAGACATGAGGGAGGGGGAAATCTCAATTTGAATGCTTTGGAATACTAGTAGAAATTTTCATTTCCGTGTTTAATTATTATCCTACAGAAGAAATAATATCTTAACATCACTGAAAGAAAAAATAAATACAGTGAAGTATGTTTAACACAAAAACGCTTTACAAGAAAAATCAGTTAACACAAAATGTTATAGCTGTCCAAACAGTCACTATGCAATTTATTATGAAACTTTTAACATGAAAAAATATTTCTGTACCCCCAGATTCGTGTTAAGCATTTTTCACGAAAATTATAAATAATATCACATACTCATTTTAAATTCATTAGAGTTACCATATAATTTATTTTATATATTAAGTTATGCATTTTATGCTCGGTGTATAAAACACATACAAAAAAATCTGATATGGACAACACATGACTTCCTTGCACATCTATTAAATCAAAACTATTTTCAGCGCACATCCATCTAAACTTATTTTGTTTGAAAAAGATAAAATACTGCAGTAATACTAAGGTTTAGCGATTGCTAGCCAAATATTTCCGATATTGCCAAGCTGGGTTCAATTTGAAAGATTTGCTTCTGATGCTTAATTTGATGATATTTTGCCAAAAGCCGACAAGCTTCAGATAGTTTGCAAGATTTTGGGGATAGCCAAAGTAGTAATGAACAGACTTTCAATGAATTGAATGTACCCATACACCTTAATGCATTTAAAGTCATTTGAGTAACCCTGTAAATAAATTACCCAGTCGATTGCAATCAAAAAAGAGATGCACAGTTAGATGTTACAACAGTTCTAAATACGAAATTTCAACATTCTAGAGTTAAAAATTTCAGAGTTATGCAAAATACGAAATTATTTTTGCACCAAATTTGGCGATGTTTCAGCAAAACTCGCCAAGGTCGAGATTTTGGGCATGGACTAAACAATGGCTGACTACAAATATAATATATTGAAGATGTCCATAGACATTAATGCCTTGAAATTCTTTTGAGTGGTCTTGTAAATAGAGTTTCCAGCAGATTGGAACCAAAAATCGAGATGCACAACTAGATGTTACAACAATCTTATATATGAAATTTCAACATTTTACGACTAATAGTTTTCAAGATTTGAGAGTTAAATACATACACACATACACCAAAAGTCATCAAGATTGGTGACATTTCACATAATTCTTGAGGGAGGCACATGACCGTGGTCGAACCATTACCTAACTATATGGTAGGATTGTATTGCGCTTGAAATGGATGTATGTCCCTAAAACTGCCATTGACCGTACTGTGTTGGAAATCCTTTTAGTGTTCCTGTAGCAGAACTATAAATGATAAAGACGCTTTTTTCGACAGAAATTCATTTTGTAACCCTTAACAGCGTATATCACTTCTGAGTCATTTGAAATAGCCTAATACCGCTAAAATATTCTTTAACAAATTTCTGTCCATAGAGCATGATGTATTTAAAATCTTTTGGGCTGTAGATAAACTATCCAACTGAATGGGACCGAAAGGGGAGGTGCACAACTAGATGTTACAACAATCCTAAATATATATTTCAACATTCTATGTCTAATAGTTTTCGAGATATGAAAGTTTAATGAATTTTGGCCCATAGAGTGTAATGCATTTAGAATCTTTTGGGTGGCCCTGTAGATAAACTATCCAGTCGATTGCGAGCAAGAAGGGAGGTGCACAACGAGATGTTACAACAATCCTAAATATAAAGTTTCAACATTGTACGACCAATAGTATTTGAGATATGCGAGTTACATACATACATACGTACAGGCAGCATGGAAAAACTGGTCAAAATAGACTAGAGGTCAGTGAAAATGGGTTGCACATGCATTTACATGAATGTGCATGCTAGCATACGATGAGATACATTGAAAAAATTCTTAAAAGTAAATTTAGAGGTAGTCAAGATTGTTTTTTTCATCGAACTCTGCCCCCCCTCCTGAAATTTTCGTGATCATATTACTTCCTTATACTCCATACAAGGAAGTAAAAATGAAGTAATATTTTTTAAGTTCATGTTATGCGCCAAGATATACAGTAAATGACATGTAATCAATGCTTATCTTTGTTCTTGTTTTCAATTTGTGGTATAACACTGCTGAGCTCACCTCTCCATCACATACTTGTTTCTGATGCAGCTGTACAATATTGCCTTTTTATTTTTTAACTACTGCCGATGGACAGCTGTAGGTCATCATACCAATAAATGAATTTTCAGAGTTGGGATAGAAAGTTCCTTTTACAAGGGTGACAACGAGACAGGAGGATATGGAAAGAAGAAAATGGGAAACGAAATATTTCTGGATACTTGAATGCTGGATAATCGAGCTTTGACTGTAATATCATAGCAACTAAAAATATCAGTAAAATATAGTTAAATATTTAATGATAAATTTTGATTTCAATTATTCATTTTGAAAATCACAAAATTTTGGTGGTCATTCAGCATTTTTTTTTTTTTTTTTTGGTGAGAGAGAGAGAGAGATACTGAGTTCCTAAAAATTAGGATTAACTACTTACTAAGATTATTTTAGCCTTTAATTTTTATGAATTAACACAAAACCCAACATTTTGAAGATGCTTATGAACTAAACTGAAAATAATGCTTTGACCTTACATGGTGTTTAAGACTTATTGAGTGAGCAGCACAGTAATCACATAGTTTGCATTTGAAAGGTTTTTCTCCAGTATGGAGCCTCATGTGAACATTCAGACTAGATGACTGACTAAAGCCGCGATGACAAAAATTACAAACAAATGGTTTTTCACCAGTATGAACCCTTATGTGAGTAGCATATTCACTCTTATAAGTAAAAGATTTTTTGCATATATTACAAATGAACTGTCTGTCTTTCATGTGAGATTTTAAATGCTCTTGCAACTCAAATGTTAAAAGAAATGTTTTTTCACAACTGGGACACTTGTGTTCTCCCTCCAAAACACTTGGCTTTAAGTCACTGTAATTATAACTCTGAATACCTAAGAACAGAAATATGAAAATTTTATATTACATGATGCATTTTTATTTTAAAAACATTAAATTGAAAAAAAAGTACAAAAATTAAAATTAAAATGTATGTAAACTGCTCAGATTTAACTCTTATATAATGGTATTTATAAAACAGATGTCATCAGAATTTAATATTTTTGTTTTATTGGTAACTAGTGGGTTTCATCCATTAATATTAGCAGGATCATGTACCTTGTAAGAAATATTGAATATGTCCCTAATAATAATAATAATTAAAAATATAATAATGATAAATCTCATAAGAAATGCAGGGGTGTATAGGAAATCATAAAATAACTTATTCCTAAATTAAATAAAAAGAAATTTAAAAAATAACATCTCATAATCTTTATATATGTAAGTGCTACAATTTTAGTCTGTTAAAAAAAGGGGGAGGGAATCATCTGAAAATATGTAAATGATGCTACCAAAAAAATTTTGAAGATTCAATCCCATATATTAATTACTTTTTATACAATCATTTAAGATTTATTTTCAAATGCACTATTAAATCAGTAAGCCACTAATGGCATCATGACAAGAGTTTGATGTTGCTGCTCAAACGAACTAAATATAATGACTGTCTTAGAGCAAATATGTTAAAATTTGGAGTGGGTGAATATTTACAGACTAGTTAGGGATGAGAATGCAAAAAAAGAAGAAAAGTGTGTAAGCTTGAATTTAAACCATTAAAAAATTTCTATGCATGTCACACAGTTTTTACCAAATTTCAAACACAAAGTAAATCAATTACTTTTATCCTGAATAAAATAATATCCAAGTACTCATGCATATATAAATATTTAATATCAATTTTAGATATGTTAAAATTTGGAGTGGGTGAATATTCACAGACTAGTCAGGGATGAAAATGCAAAATGGTAAAAAAAGAGGAAAAGGTGTAAGCTTGAATTTAAACCATTAAAAAGTTTCTATGCATGTCACACAGTTTTTATCAAATTTCACACACAAAGTAAATCAATTACTTTCATCCTGAACAAAATAATATCCAAGTACTCATGCATATATAAACATTTAACATCAATTTTAGATAGAAATATATTCAATAGAAAAATAGGCTATCATTATTTAAAAAGGGGATTTTAAGCTATTTTATAAAGTCTAAGGTCTAGATAAATCATAAATTTCACACAATCTTTTTTATGCAAAAATAAAATAGCATAAAAAGGTTTATTTGTAGAGCCCAATCTTATTTTTACTTGAGAAACTTTGATCAGAAGTACAGTAAAAATTTACACTAAGCATCCGGGTTTTCTTTATCCCATAGTTTAAAAATAAGCATTCACATGGTTAAAATTTAAAAAAGGAATTTTTTTTCTTTAATTAGGCAATGAATAATCCTTTCATAAATGTCTAAATATTTTCCCAAATAAAATTTTAGAATTTTTCTGATCTTATTGCATTTTGATACAGAGGAGGAAAGAAGCCAGGAAGAAATGCTCCTATCTTATTAGCTGCAAACACAAAAAATAAAATAGAAAGAATTTGTATAGCTTTTTTCTTTTTGCAATTAAAAAAATGTTTTTACAAAATTTAATTTTTTGTAATAAAAAAATAAACAAGAAAATAACATGAAATAAAGATGCAGCAATTCGTTTTATTTTGAAAATTGTGGTGGAAAATAATCTATATAAATAAAAGTGTAAACTGTCCGTTAGTTTGTCTGCACCTCGCATAGCTCCGAAACGGGTGATCGTAGACCTACCAAATTTTGTATAGAAATTCTCCAGGACGGGTCCCGATATATGTCGAAGCGATTTTTTCAAAATTCGGAATATTTTAGGAGATATCGATAAAAAACATGATGCAAAAGGATCATTTTTGATCTCTCCATTTCGCAATTGTAACCCCACTGTGCAAAGATCGAGGTTTGAGCATATCTAGGTTGCCAAATTTGGCAAGTTTATTAAATGATTTAGACTCTTGAATCAAAAGTAAATGAATGATTTTTTTTTGTTTAGATTATTTGTAAGGTTGTTTTTTAATTAAAATATCGTGTGCATGTGAAATCAGAGCATGAATGAAATGTTTTATACTCAAAAGAAATAGGATTTGGAAATTTTCAGAAACTAAAATGTGCAACTTTTTAATTTGGTGAAAAATAAAATGGTTGATGTGCAACTTTGAGATGATTCTAATGATTGGTGCAATTTATCGTCTGCTACTTGGGTTATGAATACACCTGAAAATAAGTTTTGAAAATTTTCATTCAGTTGGAATTGTGCATTTTTCTGTGCAGCTTTTCCCCATCTATTTCTAATGTATTACATCTTGAAAAAGAATGTTATAAATATCAATTTTAATTTTGTTTAATCACACTCATGAATAATGATATACTTTCCAACTTAATGGAATAAGGAAAGAAAATAGATAAGAGCCATGGATTATAATACGCTTTTACTATATAGCACTTTAGGGCGTATTTAAAATCTGAAAGTGTATCAGATTTTCTTACTTTTTTTTCCCCCCCGTTTTTTGATAATGGCCAATATATCTAGAAGCTCTTCAGAATTAATATAGGACGAAAATAATTTGTACCTTATTATAGGTTTTTATCATTTAGCCATCTTAATTTCGTAACCATGGGCAGCCCCGTCACGGTAAGCATCGCATTGGGGCGCCGGCTTTGAAGGGGCGTCATTTCGAACTCAAAACTTAAGTAGAGCATAAAAAGGAGCATCTTTTTTACAATAGGAGGGGGCACCACTTACCCTAGGAACCTCCTGTTTGTAACCATTTTAATTTTAAATTCCATTCAAAATCTGAGAGATTTCAGTGTCGTGGAAGCCGGTGAGGAACAGGATTCTCTCCAAACAAGATTTATTAGAATGGCGAACCAACTGGTTGCCAAAGACGGCTAATAATTCTATAAATATTCTATGGGGGGGGGATATATTTTTGTTTAACTGTTCATAAATATGTTTGAATTTAATTGATACTTTATAGTAAAAACTGCAGTTATCACAGTGGGGGTGGGGGAACTACTTTTTTGTAGTGAACTACAACTACTTTTTGAAAACTGTAGTAACTACTTTTTGAAAAATGCAGTTAACTACAATACAGCTACTTTCTGACAAATGTAGTTAGCTACAACTAAATTTGAAATGTAGTCACTACTTCGCTATTTTTTCACTACTTTAAGGAGACAAATTTTGGTAAAGATTCAATCTACGTTCAAATTTTAGGATATTGAAATACTAATTAGGGAAAACTTGATATTCTAATTAGAGAAAACTGTTACTCTAATGAACAACTACTGCTAATTATTAGAGTATTGCTGAAACTGGTTAAGTTGTAACAACTCTACAAAATCAAAAGAGGCCAATTTTTGGTCTAAACTTGATTCATTTGGTTGGGCACGTGCACCTTCTAGATCCGCTATTGGGGCCTTGATACGATGCTAAATGTTGCTACGTTTTCTTTTACAGTACAGTGATACTCAGTGGTGTCTGCGAGAATTTGAGGACAATATCAATACAAGGATATTCTAACCAAGTGTCAGGGCACAGAGGAAATAAAAGCTTAAGAAATGTAATACTCAGACTAGGCATCAATGCAAATGCAAAATAAAGTCTGTCTCTACTTCTGGTCTCTCTTTGACATACTAAACTACCATCATTCCTTCTGATTTTTCTGTCTCCTCAGTTTTCTTTCTTTTCAGTTTCTTTTTTTCTTCATTCTCTCCTTTGTGTGGTTTGTATTCCCTGGTGCTGTCCTAATTTTAAATGTTATGCGTTTGTGGGTATTGCAAAGTGATTGGAACAATAACAAGGGAGACAAAAGCTTAAATGGTAGAGGTTTCAGTCAAAACAATGCCTTTCCCACTGCCCTTCTCTTCTCCCCTCATTTGTAAGTGTGTGGGTGTCACAGAATTGTGAGGGAGGGGTTCTTTCATGTATCAACTCTATTTCTATACTTGGAAGAAAGAGCAATCGCATCATGTGATCAATCACCCGAAACAATGATGTGGCAAGAGCAACGTTGAAAGTAGTTTTCAAAACATGCTACAAACTACTTATTTTTTGTATTGAACTACATATTAGACTACCTTTTTTTTTTAAGTGGTGCACTACGCTTTAAACTACAGAAAAAAGTAGCGACTATTGTAGTTTTGCTACTTGTAACACGTTACTTTCCCACCCCTGATTTATCATTACTTAAAAGGGAAAAAAAAGCAGATCCTTTTTTACAATCTATGCAAATCAATACATTTTTTAAATCACAGAATTTATTAACGATTTCTTAGCTTAACATTGAATTTTTCAGAAGAATTCAAAATTTGAGAAATTTACAAAAATAAATTAAATAAAGATTCATGTATTTTATAATTGCATTAGAGATGTTAATAAAGAAAGACTTTAAAGAAAATACTCATTTACCAGTAGGGTGCCAGGGATAGATGCAGATGAAATTTGGCTGTATGTTACTGTCCCTTCACAAAATTACAATCGATTAAACTGACCCCTTCACAAAACTATAATCGATTAAAACATCCCCTTCACAAAAATATACTAGTCGATTAAAACGGCCTTTTCACAAAAATATACTAGTCGATTAAAACGGCCTTTTCTCAAAAATATAATTGATTAAAAAAACCTTTCAGCACCATTTTACCTTATTCTTAATTTATTTAGTAAATGACTTTAAGAAAAAAAAAAAAAGACTTTCATAAAAAACTGTTGTGAAAATTCACAAAAATGGAACCCTGGAAAAAATTCCTAGATTGAACCCTGGATGCAAAAACATTAAATTTGTATTCACAGATACAAAATACAAAGCTCGGCCAAGATCACATAACTACATAGTTTATTTTATTATTATTATTTTTTTTTTAAGGAAAATAAAACATGGAACTCTGTGTGAATAAGCAGAATACTATTTTCATTCCTGATGTAAAAGTCATGAGGGAGGGGAATTACATTATTATTATTTTTTTTTTCTGAATAAATGTTTGATTTCATTTTGGTACTTTTTAAAGTGTAGATATTTTATAAACTATTCAAGTGAAGAAAAAGAGGGCAAGTTAATAAACTGTTCAGTTTCAAAAGCTCTTTCTAACAATGTTACATTTTATGTAGTTTTAAGTAGGGAAAAAAGGCATGGGGTAGGCAAAAAGAATAATTAAAATAAATCACAGTTTTAAGTATAAAAAATGAGGGGGGGGGAACCTTCATTAACACATACTTTTTTTCAACAATAAGAATTATACCTTCTAAAACATATATACCTTCTTGATTCAAAGTGATTTACAAATCACTATTTGTCTCAAAATAAAGTGAAACAATAAATAATGAAAGACACTTTAATGTTTGGGTCGATTTTTTATAACGCAAGAAACAATGTCGCTGGCATTTTTTTATGTTTTATTTTACATTAAAGGCAAACAATTCCCCATAAAAAATTAAAATTTAGCAGTATATTTCATTTTTTAAAATAAAATAACTCAACAATCTTTTCTATTGTGTTTTTTATATACAAAAGTCATAAATTGTCAATCAGATGATGTGTCATTGAACAAAAGAGTGATTTTAATACAGCTTGATTCAAAATTGCCTTTGTTTAAACTTTCAGAATTCCAAAAATTTGTAATAATGCACTTCTTGAAATAACTTATTACGCTCTTTAGAGTTCTTTTGCATCATATTTTTCTTAAATTGTACGATTTCAACATGTCGCTGAATTTTCGATTAGTAGAATGATACTTCTTTTACAGAATGCAATCCTGATCCTGACGGGAACGGGATCCCACACAAATGTTTGCGGGACTAGTCTTGTGGGATTAGGACCATAATCACACAGGATTGACTTTGAGAAATAAATTATTTTATTATAATTTTATGTTACCTTCTCCTGATCATCAATTGACCAAAAATTGTTGCACATGTATGTATCTTATCTCACCAGGTGCGTAGCCAGGAAAATTTTTCAGGGGGGGGATATGAACTTATATGTGTATAAATAGATGGAATTTCATCACTAATAAAAATTTCGGGGCGGGGATATATCCCAATACAACCCCCCTCCCCCCCCCCCCCCCGGCTACGCTACTGTATCTCACAATACACAAATCAATAATTACGAGTTTTAATTTTTCTAATTATCCGCCAAAGGGAGTCTGGATCGAATATTGTAATCTAAATTTTTCCCTAACTTCCCAATCTCCAAATGAACAGAAATATTTCATACTAATTTATCTCTTAGCGAACAATCACGAACCAATTATAAAGTTTTTCTTTTAGGTTTTAATTTTTTTTAAATTCAGGCTTAACTATTCTACTAAAATTAGAACAAGACTAGGAAGACAAATGACTCTTTACATTCCCTTTTTTACAATATTTTTTTAGTAACTAAGAACTAAGTACATTATTTTGAATATCATAACTACATTTTTCATATTTCTGTAAGTAATTGTATTAATTATCTAATAACATTAATCATTACCAAATTTAAACTTTTTAGTGTTTAAAATCGTACTTTTTCTTATTTTTCTCTGTTGAAATGAATTTTTATTTGAAATGAATTATCAATCCCATGGGATTGTGGAATCCCGTGTGGTCAGTAAGTCTCAATCCCGAAATCCCATAGCACAAAAAACAATGCAGGATTGCATTCCCTACTTCTTTCTCATTCCAAAACTAAACCCCAAATGGTATCATCAGTGACATTCCTTTTACTTACTATCCATTTGGATTATTGTTTGTCCATTAATATGAAGTTCATATATAGATTTTATCTATTTTAATTTCAATAAGGTAAAACTGAAAATATCGAACTTGTTCATTTTGTCTCTGTTCATAGGATGATTAAATTTAATTAATTACAATTTGTTTTGGTAAGTAGTTAGACTGATTATTTGTTTAAGCATGCTGATTTCTTAGATTATTATTATTCAAAACATTACTCCACTCGAAATATGAAATGTAAACAATCTAAAAGTTACTATTTTTCAATCAGGTAATGTTGTGACATTATAGCTTCGTGTGGCTTCTTGTCTTTGTTGCAACTAGGAGGTGCTCAGAAGCAAGTTGGAGCTTATAATTAGAGGTGTGCCGGATCCTTAAACAGATAGATCTACAAACACAGATCTGAAAACAGACAACATGTTTTCATATTTGTAGATGCACATTTGTAAATGGATCATCTGTTTCTTATACACACGGATACAGATATGAAAACGGATCATTTGTTTTCATATCCGCAAATACAGATACAAATCTTTTATTTGGAAATTATTTTGAAAAATACATCATCTTGCACAGTATGGTAAAAAATCTGTCACAATGATAACTTTCAGATCCTGTGTAGTGCATGGATTAAAAAAACAATGTAGTGGTTAAAATCACATTTTTAATATTCTTCAAAGGTTTCATTAGCATTGAAACACTACTACCAAACCAAATAGCTTTCCAAATTTACAGAACGTGTTATCTTATTAAGACAGCAGTTCAATAAAACTATGTGGCTTTGATGCATAAATATGACTAACTTTGGCAGAAACTTGAAAATTTTTAGAATGCCTCTTCACAAACTGTATTAGATACTGTAACAAACAATAAACCTCTGCCAGTTAAGAAACAACCATTGTAACATGATGATGTTCTTGTACTGTAACATTAAAAATCATGAATAATTTTGTGTAAATACTATAGGCCAAGTAAGTGAGTGTGTGTGTGTGGGGGGGGGGGGGGGTGTCCTAAGCCCTCATTAAAAAGATTTTTGCTCCCTATATGAAAATTGTACTGTGCAAGAAAAGCAAAGGATCTCTTTAGTATTTGTGGGTAGATCAAACCCACCACGTAGAAATATTCAAAAAGCTTACACAAATAGTACATACACACTAATTGCTTATACTAATTTAAACGACTGATTTTTGTGCTAAACAAGAAGATTCATTTAAAAATAATCAACAGTATATTAGGCTGATTATTTTACCAACTATGCGAAAAATTCTAGAGCTGGGGGTCGAACCCAGGAATACTGCTTAACGTGCGGGTGCTCTACCACTGAGCTACTCTGGGACGATTCCCAGATGAATTCCCATAGTTGGTAAAATAATCAGCCTAAACACTCCAACTTGCCTAATATACTTGAAAGGTTGATACAATCACTTTCTAAAAATATGTATAACTTCCACGGCGTAATGGAGTTGTCGCGATTTAATTGTTTCATCTGTTCCATCTGTGGTTTGCAGTGGAAGATGATAAATACCAACGGTTCTAAAGCGAGAAATTTCATCTGGGAATCGTCCCAGATTAGCTCAGTGGTAGAGCACCCGCACGTTAAGCGGTAGTCCTGGGTTCGACCCCCAGCTCTGGAATTTTTTGCATAGTTGGTAAAATAATCAGCCTAAACACTCCAACTTGCCTAATATACTTAAAAGGTTGATACAATCACTTTCTAAAAATAATCAACAGTATTTAAGTTTTAAACAATAAAATTTATGTATAATATAATATAATACAATACTTTGATTTTTTAATTTCTTTGACTTATCCTACAAAGCCATTACAAGATCCGTGGAAGATCTGCTAAAAAATAAGTGGATCCAAATAATTATTTTTTGCACTAACAGATCGATTTTTTTTTTTTTTTAAAATATCTGCAGATACGGATATTTGGCACACGACTACTTATAACCAAGTTCTTAGAAAAACCTTTTTTGCTCCAAATCATAAAATGGTCTACTAACTGCCCTAATTTAATATTTACTAATTGTCAATCGGGCAGACGTCATCCTGTTGACATGATGTTGCTTGCAATACTTGCTCCTGCTCAAAAATACTGTCATATATAATGCTCTTCGATTTTTTTCTTAATAAACTACTCAGCCTTTTAAAAATTACTTTTTAAGTATATCATCTTTTATTTAATATTTTTGTAAACAGTTCTTTTTAAAACATCACCCAATTGACATCCCTTCCCTGATTCTTTTCTAAAATATTCCAAATAGCATTTGTTTAAGAAATTCAAAACAGAAGGAGTAGAGGTTTTAATAAAAGCAAATTTTATACCAAAACTATACTACATAGTAGTCAACTCAATGGATATAGTTATTGAAAACACTCAAAACCAGACAGTATTGAGATCAAAATAAAAATAATATACTTTTCTTAAAAATTGCCCATAAATAAAATGTAGTACGGAAGGTACAGTTAAGAGAAAAAAAATGACCACTTGTACTTTATACTGCCATCGTTCGTCGTACAGCAAAGTTACACATACCATTCGTTTATGATTAACATACAATTTAATTTGCTACATAAAATTTACACAAGGGGCCATCTTCATATATTAAATTCACACCAACTTTTTTTCCAATGGCAACACCTATATAGTACTTAATTTTTCAAAAACTTAGCTTAGTTTAACCATGAATACCAATTTTCAATCTATTTGAACTAAAAATGAATGAATTATGAGCTTAGAAAATTTCCCTCCCTCTTATGTTAAAAAATTTTTCTCATGTCAGATCATATCTCATTTAATATTGATCTTAAGAAATTGACCACCGCCACACACACACTATTAGAACTAAATTGATCATTGGTATACATAACAGCAAAGTTATAGATACCATTACTATTGGTATACATAACTTTGATGTACAATGAATAATGGCCAAATAAAGAGCAAGTAGGCACTTTTTTTTTTCCTCTGCAGCTGTCATTTTGGGTGTTATAAATTATACCCTCACTAGCTACCGATAAAACACTAACCAACAAATAGGAAGAAAAGCAAAAACTTTCCATATGAACTTTGGAAGAAAAATATCCCTTATGTCAGTTGGTATTTTTTGCAGCTGAAGAAGGGTATATCCTCTTTTTATGTACCATTCAAAAATGTACATCCGGTATTATTTTTTATCTATGAGCACTTTTAAAAAAGTATTTTATTTTTATCAAAGGTATATATTGTTTAGTTGAGGTAATTACTAATATGGAACAAATTAGCAAAATATATACATTATATAAATATTTTAAATAAGAATAGATACACAAAGAGAGGAAGGAATCATCATTATATCGATAACAAATGTGTACGCCACTTAATTATTTTTATGTCCATTAAGGCATAGCAATTTTTGGTAGTAATAAGTAATTTGGGAATATATATAATAAGAACATCCAGTATTAATAAAAAATTGCTCTTTAAGCTAATGAAATGACTTTTTCACTGGTAGAAAGCATTGACAAACAAGGCAATTTTCAGAAAGTAAAGATACTTCAACAATAGCAGCAAAGTAAAAGTTTCTGTAAGCCCATTGGCAACACAGACTATAACCTTGAACCTACTTTTCCTTGTAGGTCATTCATTATTTTTATGCTGAGTCTTGTTTGTGCAGCAGGTCTATGTCAATTATGACAATAGAGTCTGTGTCAATTCAGAATCCAGACAAATGTGAAGAGCATTCTGTAATACTTTTCTTCTTAAAAAAGGTGAGCATTCTGTGGATATTCATAATGAAATCCTTTCAGCCATCGTAAACATCATAGATTATATGAATGCATTGTATCGTTATTTCCCAAAATCACCTTTTAAAATATTAGGCAAGTTGGAGTGTATAGGCTGATTATTTTTACCAACTATGCAAAAAATTCCAGAGCTGGGGCTCGAACCCAGGATTACCGCTTAACGTGCGGGTGCTCTACCACTGAGCTACTCTGGGACGATTCCCAGATGAAATTTCTCGCTTTTGAACCATTGGCATTTATCATCTTCCTCTGCAAACCACAGATGGAACAGATGAAACATGTGTGCAGCGAAACATGAACAGATGAACATGTGTGCAGTGAAACATGAACAGATGAACAATGTTTCATCTGTTCCATCTGTGGTTTGCAGAGGAAGATGATAAATGCCAACGGTTCAAAAGTGAGAAATTTCATCTGGGAATCGTCCCAGAGTAGCTCAGTGGTAGAGCACCCG
This sequence comes from Cheiracanthium punctorium, assembly GCA_038373885.1. Lineage (NCBI taxonomy): Eukaryota > Metazoa > Arthropoda > Arachnida > Araneae > Cheiracanthiidae > Cheiracanthium > Cheiracanthium punctorium. The sequence continues at coordinate 133,209 of JAWZYV010013498.1, forward strand.
CACATTAAGCGGTAGTCCTGGGTTCGAGCCCCAGCTCTGGAATTTTTCGCATAGTTGGTAAAAATAATCAGCCTATACACTCCAACTTGCCTAATATACTTGATAGGTTGATATATTCACTTTCTAAAAATGTATAAAAAATCACCTTATAAAATTTGTCAATTTTTGTTTATGTATGAAAGGGCTGAAGAACAGAAATAAGTTTTATTTTCTCAAAAACAAAATACAGCGTGAATAGCAATGACTTTTTACTGTTCTCCTCAGACATAATAAAAATGCATCAACAATAGTTAAATCATTCTGAAGTGAATGACATAAGCAAGTGTTTTTTGCAAGCATTTTGTAGGCATAACATTTTTCCCTTTTATCGTTGGCAACAACAATTTTGTTTATTTGGTTTTAAAAACTTCAGAACTCATTTTTTCAGTCTTTTCCCAAGTTCCATCGAGTGCCGGCTGTAGAAAAGTCTTGGAAATATTTGTTGCGTGCCATGGGGAACAATGGAATTAAATAATATTGAAATGAAGCATAGGTTTAATCCCCATCTTAATACAGATAAGATATATATATAACTAATAAGTAAAACACAATATATACTGCAAATACGACATACATCGCAATAAAAAGATAACAGCTAGAACAAGAATTAGAAAAGACAATTTGAAAAAATAAAAATAATAAAAATTAATAAAAGCTGAACCAAAATAAAGTGCAATAATATAATGCAACAATATTATTATACTTTATGAGTATCCAGGTATATTAATTAAAGATATATAGAATAATAATAAATTAAAATTATTGAATATAATAGATAGTATAGCCAATTAAATATAAAATATTGCATTTAAAATTATAATGATTATTAATAGTGACTAATAAGTTATTGTATGACAGAAGATTAATAAATTTTAAAAAATGTTTTTTGTATTATTAAATATAGGTAGGACAGAATAATTACAATATAGGAACCCCCCCTTTTTTTCCCCTCCAGATATATACAGTACAAAGCCGAAAATCCGGAATGGACGGGACTACGGCGATTCCGGATTTTCCGGAATATTGATCATTAAAAAAAAAAAAAAAAAAAGTAGCGGCTACGTCATGGATTACGGGGTCTCGTCGTGAACTATGTATTTTTATAACGTTTTTCGAAATCGCCGCGATCCGTAGGTTGTACTGTAGAAATTGTTCTACTGAATTCACTTAAAAAAAAAAAAAAGAAAAAAAAAGGCGCCCTACTAATTGCCGCGTATATATTGCTTGCCCAATAACGTGAACGTAGTCACAACTTAAAATAAAAAAAAATCTTCCAGTATCAAAGGATAAAAAGATATAACAGCAATTTTTATCGCCATCCCATGCACTAAAACACTGATTGTGGGTGCGCAGACGTTCCGCCCTTCACCGGAGTGACTGGAGCCGGTTTGTCTGTGACTGGAGCTTTCCCTTTCCAAACAAGTTGTTACATTCTTGTCTTCGTTGCACGTGCTTACTGATTTTTATTTATGCGTTTTTTTAAACAAGGCTTCCAATGGTATTTACGCTAATGTATGTTTTTACTGCAGACTTGAATGATGTTATAAAGAGTTTAATTAATTTCTTTGCCTCCTTAGAAAGAATAACATTAAAACAAAAATAATATCTCTACCGATTATTAAAGCTTAAATGCTTTACACTAACAGGAAGTGTCTCCACCCCTCTTTTTGCGTTTCTGTTTAGAAATAACAGTTAAATCTTTGGAATCCAAAGAAGGAAAGTTAGGTCACGAGTCAGATTTTACCCTGAGGTTTTGGATATATATATATGTGTGCGTGTATATATATATATATATATATATATTGACGCTATTGTTATGATAACAAACTAGTCTAATGCTTGAGCATCCTGTAGTTTATTTATTTATTTATCTATCTATCTATCTATCTATATATATATATATATATATTTTTTTTTTTTTTTTTTGAGGGAAGGGAAAAAACTGAAATCCAAAAAATGTCCGGTTTTTTGGTTTTTCCGGTTTTTAGGCGTCCGGATTTTCGGCGCTCTACTATATATGCATGCATATACATATCCAGATTGTTTTTATACATATAACTCTTTTTTTTTTTTTTTAAATAAGAGAAAAACTTCCTCTGCCTGACCCATCCATCCAATTACAACCTTAAAACCAAAACACCACCCAACCTCCAGTAAATTAACAAAGACAATAGACACATCATTATCAAGAATTGTATATAATAGATTTTAGGAACTTAGTAGGAAAGTTATATTGTCTAGCTGACAGAGAAGTGATTTAAAATTGGAGACTAAAATCTTCAGAACAGAAAAACTTGATTCTACAGCAGTGATTATACATGATATTGCAGAATACAGGTTTATGTAAGCAGTAGGGAATGCAATCCCGCACTGTTTTTCGTCCTGCAGGATTTCAGGATTGAGATTCACTGATCCTGCGGGATTGATATTTCATTTAGCTAGGACCTCATTTCAACAGAGAAAAGTAGAAAAAAGTATGATTTAAGCACTATGAAGTTTAAATTTAATAATAATAATTAATCCTATGAGATAATTAATACAATAACTTACAGAAACATGAAAATATAACCCTGTTGTTCAGAATAATATACTAAGTTATGTCTTATGTTAGTTGCTAAAAATGGGGCATTCGCAGAAATATACAATTTATAGATATGTTCACATATTTACGTTATTTTCTTAGTTGATGGAAAAAGAATGTACAAAATCGAACCAATCCAATGAATTCTTTCCTAGTCTAGATTTAATTTTAGTAAAATAGTTAAAAGTGTGGATTATGTAAAAAAATTAAAAACTAAAATGAAAACTTGTTATAATTAATTCGTGACTTTCGCTAAGAGATAAAATTGTATGAAATATTTCAGTTCATTTGGAGAATGGGAATTTTGCGAAAAATTTAGATTACAATGCTTAGATTTAGATGTTCGATCCAGACTCCCATTGGAAGATAATTTTAAAAAATAAAACTTTGAATTAAAATTTGTAATTATTGATTCATTTATTGTTAGATAAGAGACAAATACTCAAAATTTTTCGGTCTATTGACTCGGAAAGCATCGTGAAATTGTAATAAAAAATAATTTTTTTCTCAGTGTCAATCCCGCGGGATTAGGATTGTAATCCCGCGGGACTAATCTCGCAAACATTTGTGCAGGATCCCATTCCCGTGGGATCGGGATTGCATTCCCTAGTAAGCAGGAGGAAAAATGAGTAAAGCTATTTACTTTAAAGCTAAAATCTTTTCTCTTATCATATATATTGAAACTAAGGTTATTTCTAGGAGTGATGGAGATACTTAGATCTAGAAAACTAACAGAATTGTTAAGCATATCATTTTTAATTCCAGAGCAGAAGGATATTTTATTGGGAAGATAATATTATTAGTAGTAGTGTTTACAAATAAGATATCATCTATATATCGTTTAAGTATGATATGTGTATTAGTGTATTCTTTTTCATAGTAATATAAATATAGATCTGCAAGGTAACTAGATGCTGAACCACCTTGTGGTATATCATGATTTTGTAGATATATTTCATTGTTATGTAGAATATAATTATATAGATAATAAATTTAGAAAGACAATTGAAATAGTTACATCAACATGAGATGGAAGCTTAATATTTTTAACACAGGTTTCAAATAATTCATTAATTACATTGTAAAGGTCGTCAAGAGGAATATTGTTAAATAAATCTTTAAAATCATAGGTATATAAAGAGGTAATATTACATATTGTATTGCTTAGATCATAACTATTTCCTATAGAGTAATTATTACGTTTTATATAATACTCATGCATAACAGACAATATCTTTAATAGAAGTTTACTTGCTACATTGCTATATGTATTACATCCTATTGTAACAGTTTGAAACTTTAAAGGAGATTTATGAAATTTAGGGATTAGTTTCAATATATATGATAAGAGAAAAGATTTTAGCTTTAAAGTAAATAGCTTTACTCATTCTTCCTCCTGCTTACATAAATCTGTATTCTGCATATCATCTATAATCCAGGGATGTTAACTCCAACACTCGATTTGGGAGCACCCCGGGTGCAGAAAAAATTTCATTTGGGAGCACATCGGGAGCAGAAAAATTTCATTTGGGAGCAGAAAAATTCCATTTGGGAGCACCTCGGGAGCACAAAAAAATAGTTTCCGAGAGGAAAACTAAGATTCGAGATCAGAATTAACATGATTTTGGAGCATAAAATTGAAGATTAAGGAACACAATAAATGCATACAAGAAAAGCAAAGTTTGCGAGCAAACACCATTTGCTAAAAGCAAAACACTATTTGAAAGCACTTTAGGAAAGCTGTGGAAAAAAAAAGGGTGTATACAGGCTATGCTATCAGCAACTTGGTAAAAACAATACATATCAGGAGTCAGCAACCTTTCTGTGGTTAAGTCATTTTTATCCTACTCAAGAACCATGAGTATGATTTGTATGCGGCTTGCGAGCCACAGGTTGCCAATCCCTGTCCCTTTTTTTTTCTTTTTCAGAATTATTTAGGGAATCTTCCTCTCGAAAAAGAGAGCACAAATAAAATGAAAACTAAATTTTAAAACAAAAGCTTCTATCTAATTCTTTGGTTCTATTACAAATCACAAGTAGTACTAAATGGAGATTTTTGAAAACCTAAATATTATATCTCTTATACAACAACACATAATTGGTAAGCAGTATCGAAAACAAAATAAATTTGATGGTTAGAATAATTAAATGTGTGTACTTTTAATAACATATGCTTTTGTATCAGTAATTTAACCTCATCTAATATTTACATATTCATCTATAATACTTGAACACAATATACAAAGCAAATGTAAACAAAAAATATTTAATGGCTGTTGAGAGAAATTAAGAATTATGGGAAGTTAAAAATTAAGATTATGAGAAATTAATAATGAGATTACAAATTAAGTATCATAAGTTATCTAGTTTTCTATTTATTCTTTTTTTTTATTTCTATTAATTTCTTGAGCTTTTTCATTTTCTTCTAATAGTTGTAATGGTATTGCAAGTCTATCCTTCCCTTCCGTTAATAGAATCTGTCCACTTTCTATAACAGCCAGTGGCGGCTCGTGACCTGCTTCAGTGGTGGGCCCAAAAAAAATAGTGCCAGTTCAAATCGGGAAAATACATATACATAGAGCTGTGGCGGATTGTTACCCATTTCAGAGGAGGGGGCTTTTATTTTTTTTTAAGCTCGAAAAGGTAAAACATATGAATCGCTTTTGTAAAGAGTGTGAATACATAAAAACTTTTCGAATAACAAGTTATGAAAGGCGTATTGATTTCGCCTTTAAGTTTTCATTTAAAGACAGCAGATTTATTTTGCACCAAAAAAACATTTTCCTCCATTTTTCTTTCTCAAAAAGGTACAATATCAATAAAAAAAACAAACAAAAAAAACAATGCATGTGTACATGTTGAAAAACGAATTGGTCCATAATGTTTCATCTCCAAAAAGCAAATCGTGCCCCTTCATAAACAAAAAATGGTTCCCGTTGCGATGATTACCGTAATTTATGGAAGAAACGGCGCACCCGGCGTAAACGCCGCACCTACAAAAATGAGCTTAGTTAGCTAGAAAATCGTCAAAAACGCCACAGCCGCGATCGTTGATGTGTGTGTGTGTGGGGGGGGTGATCGTGGTCGAAGTCAATGCCAGATAAAATTCAATGTTTTCTAAAATAATTTCTTAATTAACAAAAAATAAATAAATAAAAAATATGTTGCATTAATTATTAGACCTAATTTATTTAAAAAGCTATTAAGTTGATCGGATATATTTCGGGAGAAATTTGATAAACGGTAAAAAAATCTCCTTTTTTCTCCCCCTTCCCATAGAATGTTTTAAAGTATTTGCCCCTATTTTACGAAGCTTACGATTTCTATTTTCAAATAATCAGATATCAATGTTTATATTCACAAAGGCAAATTTATAGAAATAAAAAAATAACTTATAAAATCCTTCTTGCATCCGCACAAAGTTCGGATAGACTACCAGGCGCCATTAAAATGAAAACAGCAATCGGTGTGTGAGAAGAGTCTCCAGTTAAAAGTAAACATCCCCCCCCCCCCCCCCGCAGATGGCCAGCTGTTGATTACGTAATGAGCTTGCTTCAGCAAATTGTTGCTTTAAACTAAATGTTGTGTAACAACTCTTGATGGTATTTATTTATTATTTTTTATATTTATAACATTGGGATTTATTTTAAAAGCACTCAGCATTTCTTGAGCATACCAATTAGTTGGCAGTGTTTATTCCATAGAGTGCACAGGGTGCAAAGCCGCACTGCGAAAAAAAAAAAAAAATCTTTCAGATTAACTTTATTTTTTTTGGGGGGGGAGGGGGGAAGGGTTAAACTCGCACCGTGCGCAACATTGACTAATTTTGGCTGAGATTCAGTATTTTAAGAACAATAGAGGTTCATGTGAAAAACGGGTGCATTTAATAGAGGGTAGTGCACTTTTGCGGTATTTTACAGAACTTTAACCCTTCAAAATATATATTCAAAACTTCATTAAAATTTAATTATAGTTCTAAAATGTAGATGTAAAAGATTTACTTCTATTTTTTTTCGTTTTACTTAATTGAGGAGACATCGGTGGGATGTATGAAGCCATCCACTTTAGAGCACGGGACATGGACCCATCTTAGGGTGCTCTGACTTTCTCCAAAACTGGATCAAAGATCAAACCTCTTTTCTATGGGGGTAGGTTCGCATTCTGATTCGCTACGCTGTGATCTGTGCACGCTAAAGAGTACATGTCGGTGGTGGTGCTATCTTTTGAGAAAATTATCACGAAACGAATTTTTCGATTTTTCGTTGAAGATCAGCTAAAAAAAATTAAAAATATTGTAAATGCCGCACCCGGTAGAAACGCCGCACTTACTTTTTTTAACTTTTAAACTCATAAACGCCGCGGCGTTTCTTCCATAAATTACGGTACTTGTTTGCCTATCTGGCCGGCCCTGATTGAGGTGACTAACAAAGCCCGACTGGTCCGATCTGGGGCGGGTATAATGGCTTCGGAATGCAGCTTTCGTACGCAGTTTGAATCTTGCTTTACTACTAACTAGCTTTCCATACACGCTTTAAAAGATAAATGAGCGTGGCAAAAATTTAACAAAGAGTCAAAATGACGTATTCGGCACACCGGCGCAAAAATCGGCTAAAAGCGCAGTTCGGCGCAATATTTGTGTTTCGGCGCACCCTGAAAGAGTCAAAATGACGTATTCGGTGCAAAAATCGGCTAAAAGCGCAGTTCGGCGCAAGAATTTGTGTTTCGGCGCAGAATTAACATCCCTGATAATCACTGCTGTAGAATCAAGTTACTCTGTTCTGAAGATTTTAAAATCTCCAATTTTAAATCACTTTTTCTGTCAGCTAGACAATATAACTTTCCTACTAAGTTCCTAAAATCTATTATATACAATTCTTGATAATGATGTGTCAATTGTCATTGTTAATTTACTGGAGGTTGGGTGGGGTTTTGGTTTTAAGGTTGTAATTGGATGGATGGGTCGGGCGGAGGAAGTTTTTCTCTTATAAAAAAAAAAAAAAAAAAAAAAAAAAAGAGTAATATGTATAAAAACAATCTACTTTTATTTTATGACAACACCAGTTTTCACTTTTTACAATTCTTAACATTGGCAACATGTATTACTTGTCTTCCATGTGCTCAACATAAGTATGTAGATCTTTCAATGATATTTCTATTTTTGATTTTTTTTTTTTTTTTTCCTTTTTATAATAGGGTAGAGCCCAGAAAGTGTGAAGTGAATTTCTCTTTTGATATGCCACACAACCGAAACCCTACTATTTTGTTTGCTTTTAATTATAATCCACTGTTCGTGGCTCCTGATGATGGTGACAGTGGTTATAATTTTTGTTCCATTCTATTTTCACATTAATTATTGCTCTTTATTTTGGTTCAGCTTTTATTAATTTTTTTCAAATTGTGTTTTCTAATTCTTGCTTCTAGCTGTTATCTTTTTATTGTGAGGTATGTCTTATTTGCAGCATATATTGTGTTTTACTTATTAGTTATATTCTATTCTGTTTGTCATAGCTGCATTTGCGCGTTACAAATAGGATATCTTCTAAATACTTAATTATGGATGCTTGATTTGAATCTATATGTCATTGTTAATTATTTTATAAATATATATATATATATATATATATATATGCATTTGTTCTTTGACAATTTTTGTCTGTCTAATGAAAAATTGAGTAGTAAGATAATAGTATTGAACATTTAAATTTGTTTGATTAAGTACATTTACAGAATATAAGAATGGATTTTTTTTTAAATCATCCAGTATACTGAGATATTATTATTGCATTTATTGTCAAGGAGAGATACTTAAGATAATTTTAAAATAAATTTATAAATGTAAATTCTTACTGTTTCATCTGACAATTTTAATTTGCTCTTTTTTTTTTTCCCTTCTGGGAGCAAATGCAATCATGGCCACATTATAGGTCGACTAATCCAGGCAAAGTATAACACAGCATGACCTTTTCTTTTAATCATGTTAAATTCAAGATTGGGAAAAAGAAGATTTTCTTAACTTCAAAACAAATGATTCAGGTCAAAAGATTTTGAAACAAGTAAGTCACACTCCCAATGCTATGCCTACAAATGTAGTGGATATCATGCTTTAAATAACTTTCTTACAGAATTTTACTTTCAACAGTAAGTTTATAAAGAATTGGTAGGCTGGAAAATAGTGATGTAATGAATATTCGGCCCCTATTCTGTATTCAGCCGCTTTGCCAAATATTCGGTTGACCGAATGCTGAGGAGGTATTCGGCCGAATATTGCTATGTATTCTGACAAATAATAATAAAACAACAATGGATAAAATAGAATTTAAAATGTATTTGACACAAAATATTACATAATTCTACTTTAGTATGTTAATTTTATAGGATGAAATATATCCCATTTTATTCAGTTTTGCATTAAACACAATCATAGTCCTCTTCTGCAGTCAACGCCGTCAGGACTTTGCTGTTGGGCATTTGCCTGCGAACCTCCTAGTACTGTTAGCAAATGGTAAACAATCATAGTGCATTTAATGATATCACAGCTAAGTAAATACTCTTCCCCTTACGATATTATAAATCAGACAGGTTTATTTAGTTTGAATTAAAGAAGTAATAAATATGGTCTTTTCACTTCTCAGTTATTTGATTGGCAGATTGGCACTTTATCCAGATATCATGTTAAAATCATTTAGTATTGACAAATTTTCGTAGTTCTGTACTTTTATCACATTAGCTATTATGAACTAGTTCTAATATAAAGTACATGTAAATTTGATAATTATTCAGTAATTTATCACATTTACCAAATTTACAGGCAGTTAAGTCATTAGATTAAGCATATTCATAGTATATATTGACTATAATATATTTAGACATACAGTGAAACCTGTTTTTAAAGACCACCACTGGGACCAAGAAAATGTGGTCTTTAAGGAGGGTCGGTCTTTGAATTCAGGTAATACGATACATTTTGACAAAATTTTAAGCGTACTTAATTTTATCAATAGAATTGGAATTTATTTGATAATTACCTGATTATCACTGAAATGGCTTTATATAGATATAATTAATAAAAAGCATCTACAGTATGGTTTTACTTTTTTTATAAAATGTAGAGAAAGACAGTGAGATTTTTATATATTTTAATAAATGAAATTTGTATAAGTTTAAATTTTTAAAAAATTGGAAAATATAATAAAATTTTGCTTTACTTGGTAGGTACACTTGGTAGGTTCATACTAATTAATCCCTTGTTCATTCGGGAACCCTCTCTCAAAAAAGTTTGAGAACTACTTTTAAAATGAAGTGTTTTGAAGCCTTCTGGGGCGCAATTGCAGCTGCAAAAAATTTGATGTGTCAAACTTCATTCAAGTGCTATACCAGTATAGCACTTTTTTAAAATTTTCTATCTTTTTTCTGTTTGGGGGCCCTCCCTTAGCAGGGAGGGCCCGCCGAGGATGACGGCTCACCAGTCTGCAGACAGTCGGACACCCTGGCCAGTCCGGGCCTGAACTAAACAAGTGTCAACTTTCGTTTTTATCATACCGCGTGATTGCTGATCATCCGAACAACGAACTTACTCAAATAGAGGAAAATAAAGAATTTTTTTAAGAATTTGCGGTCATTAAAATAGGATTTTAAATAAATTTGTTTCTTATACATAGCGGTCGTTGGTCGCGTCAGGCAGGTGGTCGTTCAATAAGGAAAATAAACCATTGTTTATAATTATATGGTACTCGGGACCGCTAAGCCATGGTCGTCAAGAACAGGGGTCGTTCAACACAGGTTTTACTGTATATGTATAACTCTATGCTGCTATTAATAATTGTATTAATAATAACTTTGTAAGGACATATTTTTATGATCAATGATTTTTAAAGTTTTATATAAAATATATTACTGTGTGATTTAAGCATCTAAAAAGAATTCTAAAAAAAGAATTTTTAATTAGTCTTTACTAAATATTTCTTTTAAAAATTGGAAAATGACTTATTTCCAATTAAATTAAATTTTTTAAATATCCAGTATTCTAATAAATCACTATTCATTACATCCCTACTGGACAACAATTGATAAGATTAAAAGAAAACATGATCACATCAGACAATTGATTTTACTATAGACCTTAATATTGGCAGTTGCTCCCAATCCCAGCTGATTTTGATAACATTAATTCATTTAACAATAATCATGGTCACATTAGTCCAACTGCCATATAATTTATTATAAAAACACAAAAACTGATGAAATCATTTAAACAAAATTGTTATAAGGAATAATTTTTAAATCAATGTTTAAAATGAACAAGGAAAATATTTTTCATAACAAATTTTTTTTAGTTGTAATTCTTCCAAATTAGACTCAGATGGGACAAAAATAAAGATGTCAACAAAAAAACATTATCTTGGTGAATGCAATGGGGTCAGGAAAGCAGACAGTTTGTGAAAGCCTTACTTATGATGAGCTTCTAAATCATGGAGTGGGTTTCTGGAAAGGTAATAAGAGATTTTAAACATACATTAGTAATTCGTTTATGAAAAACAAGAACTTGTGACACTGCACATAAAGACCAAGTTTGTGCTTCTACTCAAAGTTGAGGTTGAGAGATCTTTACAAAGAGACAAATACAAAGATTTTTTGACAGATGGGCAGCAAAATAGTTTTTACGAACATTAAAAAATGTGTGTTGTATGGCACAATTACTTCATATGGAATTGTAACTGAATAAATGATTCAGAAATAATTGGTAAGTTCCTTTTTATTTATTAAATGAAAAGATTGAGAATATTAATATATTACTGAACTAAAGCAAAAAAAAAAAATGCACAAATAAGGCAAAAAAAAAAAAAAAAAAAAAAAAAAAAACAAGCAATACTGAATGAAATGTTTCTACACAGGATGTAGGCAACTAATTTTAAATGTTAAAATAAAAAAGCTTTAACGTGAACTTTAAAAACTGATGTTTTGGATGAAATGTGCTTTTGTTATGTATACATTCAATTTTAAATACATCATTACTGTACATTCCAAGTTTAAAAATTTAAATATAGGCTAAGTTTTAATATACATCCAACATTTTTTTTTTTTTTTCTTTGGCTCCAAAATTGGCGATAAATGTAATATCTGACCTTTTTCTGGAAATGCGAATGAATTCTCTCTGTGTTACATTCTGTTTTTAACCTTTTTCACAATCTTAAAACTTTTTAAACCTTTTTGATTATTTTGTAGTTTTCCAACTATTTTTATCATTAAAATAAAATGAGGGGGTTGAGGGTTGTAGAACCACCCTCATATAAAAGTCAATTGTTAGTTAATATTTTTGAAATTTATGTTGTTTAGATTCTTATCCCTAAATTCTTGTAACAAATATTCAAATTTTATTTGTGTATCCAGTTAGAAAACGCGAATTCGCGGCATCATTTCTTAGTTGATTTTCTTGAAATTAAAATGCTGTTTAGATTCTTAATTCTAGAAGTATTTTAACAAATATTCAAATTTTATTAGTGCCTCCGGTTGGAAACGCGATTTCACAGCTACTTTGTTCCCTTGGCACTGTCAAAAACGGCATTTTTGACACCAAAAATTAAGGTAAAATGTATATTGAAGGTGCGCTTAGATATATATACTATAGAAAGACTTGGGAATAATTCCGTAAGCGTTAGCAGGTTTAGTTGGCAACATTTATTTTTTTATTTTTTTTGTCTTTAACGTCTATGTATCAGAAAACAAAGCCAAAACAACAATACACTTATCTAAACAAGTTATTAAAACATTTCTACACATGTTTCAAATGCAATATAAAACAAATTGAATATAACCAAAACATTAGCTCTACACTGCCTCGAATAGCTTGTGGCCTAACGGCACCGTCGATCCAAATAACCACTTCAGTACTTAAAAAACACTCAAAATACTGGTGTTAAAGAATAGACAAAGAATAACAATTAATACACGTTGGCCTTTAACGGTCTTGAACCCTACCAGAGGGTTTACTACGTTTGTTCGTTCCTTACTGCAGTTTTAATTATCGCCCATTCCGAAACAGATAATGTTTTGGAAATAAATAATCGTATTATAGTATATAATCGTACTACAAAATTTTTTGTAAGCGTTAAAATTGTTTAAAAAAAAGGATGTGTGTAAGAAGTAAATATCGCTATAAAATGTTTAAACATTGAGTAAATAGGAATTCTTTCGGGACCATAGAAAATGTCGTTATAGCGGAATATTACGCGATTTCTGTCTTCAAACACCAATGAATTTTTTATATGCAAAAAGATGCAAAAGTACTTTTCTGTCTGACCGTGCAAACAAAGAAACTGAAACTAAGAAACCCAGACGAGAGGAGTTCGCGAAATACAGTAAACAAAATATTTTTATCATTGTTATGTTGTTAAATTTATCATAGGGCAGGGGACACTTATAGAAAGTGAGATAACAGAACTCAGAAGATAATCTTTGGCTGAAACTCACGGCTATCCAGACGAAACTGAGAACAAATAGGATACCGCGAAAGTGCGGTAGTTGACATTTTTGCAGCTACGGCGCTGGTGTTATGACCACCTCAGAACGATTTAAAGGGCCAATCTATATAATTAAATAGGCATTAAAACTGTCAAAAATGCTTGATTTAAAATTTTTATTTTTTACTTTTTAGTTTAAACAGAATGTAACTTTATCTATAAATATTCTTAAACGTTTCTTCATCCATGCATGTATTGAAAAAAAATTTAGAATAGAATTTATTAGTTGGTTAATGCTTTTTTAGGCACTTCTTCTACAATGTAAGAAATTAATAATAAATAAATATATTAATTTATGTTTTATCTGAATCTTCAAAAGACTGTAATACTTTTTAGACTGGTTTTTCGTAACTACTGCATATTTTAATATATTAATACAGCATTCTCCCTATGCTTCCCTGTATACGTATGTTCGCATCAGTGGCGTAGCCGAAGCCAGCCATGGTTTTAGTATTGGGATTCCATCTGCCCGTAGCCGTGACAAAGAATATAAATATGGACTGCTTATTTGCACCCCTGATTTAGAGGGGGAAAGCAGTTTTGGTCGCCAACCAGTGGTGTACGGTATTCATCGCCAACACGCCAATATTGATGACGCACAGGGGTGCAAATAAGAATTCCCGCGTTTTCATTTTAACGGCCGTTTCGTTGTCTACGTGGTGGTGGTAGAGATGGGCGGTTTCGACTCATTTTACTGATTCGAATCTCAACTCACTCACTACTTCGATGATTCGAATCAGTGATTCGAATCTTGAATCAATAAAACAACTAAAGAAATTTTCCCTCTCTCTGCGCCGAAAGCCGTACTATTTAAACACCCTTCACCCATTCATCGGGTTTCTTCTCCGCTGAGTTATCGGGCAGTTGGCATCTCTCTCTCCTTGCTCCAGTAAAACTAGTGTTTAAACTGCCCGAAATGAAAATACAGGGGAGCTTCGTATGACCCCCTGGGCCTGTAAGATTAAAAGGTTAAGTTTGGTGTCAAAGTATTCGAAATTTTATGTATCGATGGGGGTATACGTCTAGGGAGGGTCGAGAATCAATAGAAACACGCTCCGATGGATAGTTTCCGAGATATACGTTAATTAATTATGGTAATTAGACTAATTAACCATGATTGAGGCTTAAAAGGACTGCAAACATGTAGAAATTGGCTCTGGGATGGTTTCCAGACTTTGGAGATACTGTCGGAGGAGGCTAGTGTTTAAAATGTCCAAATTGAAAACATAGGGGAGCTTCGTATGACCCCCTGGGCCTGTAAGATTAAAAGGTTAAGTTTGGTGTCAAAGCATTCGAAATTTTAAGTATCGGTGGGGTGTTGAGTCTAGGGGGGGGGTCGAGAATCAATAAAAACGCGCTTCAGTGGATAGGTTCCAAGATATACGTTAATTAATTATGGTAATTAGACTAATAAACCATGGAGCTGTTTTTTCTGCGATGAGAGAAGAAGAAGCTTTCCGAGAGAAAGCAGTAGCAAAAGCATCACAAGCTGGTATTGATCTCAGGATTTTCTTATCGCCGACCTAAGAGGCGTAGCCAAGGGGGGGGTTAGGGGGGTCATTACCCCCCATGAGGAATTTTTTGCCATACAAAATGTATATTCTTCACTACATTATCATACACACGTATACATATATATGAGTTGCAGTAGTCATAACCCCCCCCCCATGAAAAATTTCTGGCTACGCCCCTGGCCGGCCTGTATTTTTGACCTTTATCGAATTCGAGATTTCACTGAAATGAAAATGGGAATATCGGATATTTGATGTTAAAATAAAACCGATATGTCGATTTTTGGCCCAGTCCTACTGAGGGGCTTCTGCCCCCCCCCCAAAAAAAATGGGACCCTTTACTTAGCTTACAATTGAACTTTATCTTTAAATTTGATACCCAGCCCACCCCGAAATAAAATCCTGGCTACGCCACTGTCAATAACACTAACTACGCCACTGCTTTAGACCCTATTTTGTATTTCTCTGAATACGAAAGAAAATAAAATAATTCCCCTTAAACGACAAACAAGGTAAAAAAAATATCTTAAACGAAATCTGCAGCAATAAAGCGAAATGTTATTTTGCTTACTACAAAGTCCTTTTGTGAGAGCGCTTAATACCGCCCCTGTATCCTTCATTAAAAGTGACAAGCACAATCCTAACTTTATTTCATTCTATTTCCCTTCACATGAAAATCCGTCACCATGTAAACTTAACGTTCCGTTTTTTTTTTTTTTTTTTTTTTTTTTTTTTTTTTTTTGAGGGTGGGGGCAGGGGGACATATATTGAAGTTAAAAGTAGAAAAGGGATGTTTCATTAAATTTTAAACAAATATTAAATCAGCCAGACAAGTTGGAAGGAGGGATTTTCTTGATTTTTTTTTCGATGGCAGGGGCGGTTCCAGACTGTCAGTTTAGGGGGGGTCACTCCGAATGACGAGGGTCGTCTGAAGACTTCTTGAGGCCCTGGACCCTTATGCAAATGTAGGCCCCAAAGAGGCGGATAATTAGGCAAGGCCCGATCTATGACCAGTATGGGCCCCCATCTAAGAAATTCGTTAAAATTGGGCCCGTACACTTTGAACAACTTAATAACTATTCACCCCCCCCCCCCCAACCAGTGTTGCAGTGCTAAAAAATTTTTTCCCGGAACGCATGACTTCGTGGGGGAAGGAAGGGGGGGCATTAGGAGGTGAGAACACAAGCTAATAACTTTTCAGAAAAAACGCCTCTGCCTTTTTTTGTCAGTAACCAATATAGTAGGTTATGTTTAATTTTGAGAAAGCTTAATTGACTCAAACAAAATATACAATAATGAGCAAAATTTTAGTCTAAGCCAATGTGAATATATTTGGGAGGGGATAATGTATTTAAAAAATGTTCCTTTTACCTATCCAAAGTGTATAATAAAGCAGATTGTTACCCTTTAACAATGTCTTGTGGAGGCTGAAACCCCCTATCCCCTCCCCTGGATCCGCCACTGGCTAGTCTGGTTGACAGTTCCAAATTTCATTTCCTGTATTGCGACCACCGTGTTTAACATCAGTGTTCCTTTTGTTGTCGACATTAATTCTAAGACTCTCATGGTTCTATTTATTTTCTTATTTGCACCCATGATGGTGTTGTTTCTTTTCTTCAAAAGATTCAGATAGAACAAAAAGTTTAAATAAAACGTTGTGCAAGAGCGACAAATCTGTGAGAAATTGCTTTGATGAGAGCAGACCTCAGAAAATGAATGATTCTGTTTGTCCACTTTTGGTCTCAACTATTCAACCTGAACTAATTTTTAAAAAACTGTATAGTTTTTCCAGAGAGATGCTACAGAAACAATTCTTCAAAGAAAACTGGCAATTCCTCTTACTTTTCAAACTCGATTGATTTTCTGTTTTGAGGCTAGCTGCAGATGCTTGAATTTCTACTTGGTTCTTAGGAAATCAACCGTACGAAGATTAAAGTTTGTCCATGAATATTTGAAAATATCTGACTCCATGGACATTGCTGATTGCTTCTCCAGCTTCAAGTTTCGGAAGATGATTTAAACAATGCCAAACTACTGTGGAAATTTCTAAAACAAACGCTGCACAACACTCGGGCATAATACTTGCTCCATCTCTGGCAAGTCCGGCGAAATACTCTCCGAGATATTTATCATGAAATCAGTGTTCCTCTAAGTATTTTTAGCTTTCTGTTATAGTCTAAGCGTCTTGACTTAGAAGTTCGGCTATATGTAAGAAGGTGAGAATTGGTTCACAAACACATGATTGTCCATCTTACATTTTAAATATATAATGGAAGTAGTTTTGTTACTGAGAGTGGACAATGCATCAATTAGTATTGAAATTTTACTCTTGATTTCGATAATGCGTGTTTAGGTTTTTTATTAGTTGGAAGGGGCAAGGGATTGAATTCCTAGTCGAGTGTACTCTGCTATCTGTTCATTGAGATGATTTCAACTTCTACGGTATCCATTGAATTGAAACTGGTACATTCTTACTATACAAGATTTTTTTTTCTCTTTTCAGAAAGTAAGTTAAAATCTACAATATAATAAAAATAATAATCTCATTTGAATTCCGGAACGCCGTTCCGGCTCGCAAAAAAGTACCGGAACGTCGTTCCGATGCGTTCCGGCCCCACTACACCCCTGCCCCCCAACCCTAAATCATTGTACTTTTCTATCTATCCTCCCCTACAAAAGTGCTTTTAAAAATGAAAAACAAAACCAGTAAAATTATATTTAAATTTCTCGTGTTCTAGCTGAGTGTGCACCCCTTTTTCCGCTTGCATCCCAGGGGGGGGGGCTTCGGCTCTGGCCCCAACTGCGAGATTTTTATTGAATTCATTGCAGATACATGTATTCAACCAAAGCACAATCCATAATAAAATTAATTTTTAATCGAAATTTCGTCTTTTCATTTCAGATAATTTTCTGAGAATGTGTCTGGAAATAACATTTGACGCTTAAAATTATTCGGATCATCACTTATTCAGGTTGAGTGGAGAATGAGACTAGGCTTCCCTTAAGACTAAGGGCCTGGATCCGGGCCTAGCTTTGGCCTATGCCGGTGTCTGAGTACCCACTCTCTCCCCGGTTTGGCCTATCCCGGTCTCCCGGTATCTAAGTCTTTGCAAATAACTTTTCAGAGTAAAATTAGAGTTTATTGTTACAATAATGGTTATTGCTACGAGATTAGGTTATTGATTAAGGCAAAGCTACACGAGAGTTATATATCTAAAGGGGATTATGCTTTAGGTGTGGACTTTTGAAGGCGTTCTATAGCATAATCACGTTATAACTGGAGAAAATCAACCAAAACTCTAGACCGTTAGATCGACAGCCACGTGGTAGCCCAGAACCCTAGATCTCTACACTTTAGCCATCTACTACTTTCAGTGGTCTTAAGCACTCGGCCACTGTTATTGTATCAAATCAATTGGAGAATATACATAAAAAAAATTGTTTGAAATAGGAAAGAGTAAAAATGTTGTACACATAAAAATAAATAAAGGTAAAAGATTAAAAATTGAACAGTGATAAATTACCATGACTGTGGAAAATCACAAGTTGGACACCCCATAATAAAAAAAGTAATATTATAAAAAGTTAATTAAATCACCCAAGGGGAATAAGCATAAATCTGAAAGTTAGATAATTTTTTAAATAAGCATTTTGAAAAGAAGACAATGACAACTGTTTCAACTAGACAACCATGTTACTAAATGAATTATTCTCAAAATAGATTTTTCCGTAACCACTCAAAACAACCTAATTTTTATTAATTTTTTCCAGTATTTTTTTTATATTACTTTTTTTCAAATTGTCGGCAGTACTTTTAATCCTGCCCGAAACTTTTGAAAATATTTTTCCAGAGGAAAAATTTCTCATAAAATTTATAACAGTAGTTGTTATTATTCCAAATCATGAAGCATATTAATCCCCCATCCTTCCACACCAACACGCACAAAGCCACAAATAAATAAAATTGATTACTGGTATCAAAGATATATCAAACATTAAACTGTATAGAAATATTTAACATGATTATTTCTTTAAGAATCTTTGTGAGGAATTATTATTATTATTATTATTATTTTATAAACACGCATCACAGAGAAAAAAAATCGTTTCAGAAGAAAGATAAATATTGAAAAATAAGTAATTAAGCTCCAAGTACGCGTTAACATTTTAATTCCATTGAGAATGTTTTGGAATACATTTAGGACAAATGATATTTGTTGATCAAGTATTATCAGATAAAATCCATTTAATTTAATTGATTTACATATTAGACTTTTAAACGTTATTTCATATCCAAGCTCACAAATGATAGTGACAATTAACGTTATTTTACAGTCATTTTAAAATTCTTAATTTAAAATTAGAAACTCCTACTTTAAAAATACTTTTCAAAAATCAAGTTATTCAAAAAATTTAACTGTAAAGTTACACATAATATAATTTATCTTCATGTAATTAAAATATTCATCAAATTATTTTTATTTTTAATTAAGTTAGTAATAAACTATTGTCTTGCATATGGAGCAGACTCGTATTAATACTTTAAAAACATTTGTTTTTCTGTGCCATTGAAAAATTACTAAAATATAAAATATACAATTTTTATTTAAAAAAAATTAATAAAAGCAGGAAATTTAATCCGTTTAATAAATAAAAATATAATATATATAAATATGTATTTTTTGTATCATTCTCCATTCAGTCTTTCCTGTGTAATCTCGTTAGGTAAGCGATCAGTTATTTCACTTCTATAGTATAGTCCACTATGTTTCTGGTTTTAAAAATATTTGCTCATCCGGATATTCCACTCCACAGACCTGTGTGAAGTTCTTCGGATCTTCAGGGCAGGGGGGGCTATATTGTTTTTTCCCCTTTTCGCTTTTCTCCTTGTCCACTGCGGGTGGAGCTGCTCGCTTTAAATCATCGGATTGGCGTTTTCTTACAACTTTCGAGTCTTGCAGATGCAGACTTGTTTGTCCCGTTTGTGCTTTGTCTCCGACACATAAGAAAATTCCGGTGACTACTCATATTTCCAATCAATCTTCGCATATGCTTCAAGTTTAGTTCCTTGTATCCGAAATACCAAAATTGGCGACACTAAACCTTTTACTTTGTCTGGGTTTAAAATGGAACAATAGTTTATGTCTGCTACCTCTTGAGTCCCAATGAGAGTTCTACACCAGAAAGCAGAAGCAAGAAGTGTTTGCTTTTCCAAAACAAATCCATATGCTGTTCATTTGTGAAACACGTAATGGAACTGAAAAATGGCTTTTGGGGGTGTCGGCAACTCCCTGGTAAACTAATAGCTTTCATGCCAGGGACAGGCATCACTAAGAATTTATAATGGTTCTTGACCCCTCACTATACCCATCTTTAAACTCAAAAAGATATGCCACTACTAATTAATGGATTGGTGTTTCGTCAATGGAAAACACCTGCTTAGCGCTTAGTTGAAAATGGGATTTCCCTTAGAATTTTTTCGGACACTGAAAGGAAGCATAAGTTTTCGGAGAGAAAAATGCTTTACAGAACACAGGGGTTTTGCCGCTAATGTGTAGTGTATCATCCCATATTTAAATAGAGGCAAAATAAAATGAATTTTCCACTCTAATAAAATTTTTATAGAATATAATTAATTTATATAGTTATGGAAGTGTTAACTATTATTTACTGAGTAATGGAATTATAAATGTTCAAATTAAACATGTTTTTCATAGGTTTTATGAATTAGTACAGCCAAAGGAATCAATTTTTACTTACTTAAATTTATCCACATATTGCTGTTTTATAACAATTGTTTCATTGTTTGTTACATTATTTTAAACGTTAATTTACATGTTCAGCTATCACTTAATGTAATAGATTTTGTTTAATGAGCAGAAAATTAAAATTCTATGTTCTTTTTTAAGACTTAGAAGTTTTTGTAAAACTGTATAATTCTTTCGAAGTTTTATTTGCCTCTTCATGACACAGTGTTTATGTCACTAAAAATGGTGGACAGACGAATTGTGAAGGTCCCATGTTTGGGTCCCATCGTGCAGCTGTCGATCTAACGGTCTGGAGTTTTGGTAGATTTTTCTCCAGATGTAACGTGAATACACATTAGAACCCCTTAGAAAGCCTTTCTATTAAGGCATCCCCCCATCTTTAGCAGATTGCCCTAGTGTAGCGTTGTCATAATCACACAAACATTTTTCCTGTTATATAGTTAACAGGTTATTTATGTGTTAAATAAAATTACTTTTCTTGTATATTTATACAGTATCATATGAAGTCATTTACTACTTAGTAATTATTCGGCAAGAGGGACTATTTGCCAAGCATGAATCAGTTCAGTGAAAACACTCAAAATACTTGTGTTAAAATTTAAAGTAAATAAAACTTTGTGTAAAAAACGTGCATAAAACGACACCAATTCAGTACGATCGTTTCA
Organism: Cheiracanthium punctorium; assembly: GCA_038373885.1. Lineage (NCBI taxonomy): Eukaryota > Metazoa > Arthropoda > Arachnida > Araneae > Cheiracanthiidae > Cheiracanthium > Cheiracanthium punctorium. The sequence goes on from JAWZYV010013498.1 coordinate 154,290, forward strand.
ATCAAAAATTTTTTCAGTCTTCATCAGCCTTTACACTACATTTCACCAAACAGTGGGAACTGGAAAATAAACAAAAGAAGCATGTTGCTGCATGGAAGAAAAGAAGCAGACGAGAGAGATTAATGTTACCTTTGTTTTTGTTCTTTGGTTTGATGGTCTGTGTTCTTTTTTGCTTATTTATTTATTTTTGTTTGTCTTTATCCCCCACCTTAACCACTTTTTTTTTTCCTCTCCCTTCCTTTAATCTCCATGGTTTCTCGCCTTTTCCTTTTTTTACATATGGCAACATGCTTTTGTTTATTTTTCAGATCCCACTGTTTGGTAAGACATAGTGTAAAGGCTGATGAAGCCTGAAAAAAATTTCTGTCTAAACAATCGTACCTGTGAATTGGTATTGTTTTATATGTGTTTTTTTACACTAAGTTTTTATTTACTTTATGAATCAATTGCTAGTGTAAGCAATAAGCTATTTTTGTGGCAGCTTAGGAGACCTAATGTTGTATGTGACAGTGTGAAATGTGTGGCTTCTTGATTGCTGAAGACAAGTTTGAGTTTTGCGTGCTGCACATTGCTTTTATTTTCCTTCTTTAGCATCATACCAAATTTTTTTTTCCAAGAATGTGATCAACGCAGTTCGTTTTTTATGCCTAATGAGTGCTTGTACAATTTTGCTGTACATTTGAAAGAGCAACATTGTACTTGTACTTTTTCGGCTTCTAAAATAGGATCAAGAGTCATCTGCCCAGTTGTACAGTACAAGCTGAGAGAGAAAAAAGAAATCAGTCCATATATAAGAAAGTGCCGAAGAAAGATGAGAAGTATGATCCCTGTGTGTGAGTATGATGATCCATGAAATCAAATTTATAAATATATTGTATTGCATAAATAAAAAGATGAAACAGTTTCAATAAGTTTTTATTTATTAAAGTCTCTTAGAGAAATACACACAACAATACTCGCAGATCATTGGCTTGTGTAATGTTGTTGTCTTTATAAAATAAAAATATAAATACCCTAAAAGCACACACTGTCAATGGTAAATAAATGATCTGCGATTATGAACAGCGGGGCTTCATTTGTGACCAGTCATCTAATGATGTTGCTATCAAGTCACAATGTGACTGGTGATTCTTGCAATTATAAAGTGATAATGTCACAGTAATCATTTTGTGTCTTAAATCTCATTGGATGGTTGCTCATTTTAACAAGAAATTTTGATATCTCCCATCCCAGGAAAAAAAAATTGTTATGCAATGGAAAGAGTGAACCTCTAAAGTTTTATGACATGTACTTTCCTGGCAAGGCTCCATAATTTTCAGCATTGCTGGGAGAGCATGTAGTAGGAAGCAGCCTAATAATATTTTAAGCAGCACCAATAGTGATTCAAGTTACGTAGCTGACCACTAAACAGAAGAAATACCTGATAAGTGGGGGTAAGCCTACTTGGCGATATTTGTTTGCTCGTCGAAGGCCCTCAACTGCAATGCAACCTGGTGCCTCAATATTGACAATATGACAGTTATGCCACTAATGAGATTCGTGAAATTTCAAGAAATTTAAAATGCATATAAAGGTTACTAATGTCAAAATGGATGTCAATTTGGCTAGATACTAAGAATCCAGACAAAATTTCACCTGGATATCTGGCAGCAGTATGTTTCTTACTCAGTTGTATTGTTACAAGTTTTCTAAAAATATTCATCGTTATTGTTTTAAAAAATTTTTGACCAGTTTTAGATCATTTAATAAAAAAATCAGAAATCTTTTTGGGATTGTTTTTATGAAATTATACCTGTTTTACTCCAATTAAAGTTGATGCAGACAACACTGCTTGAAAATCAATGCAGCTTTGATATTCATTGTACATTGATAAATTTCCTTACTTTCAAAATAATTTAAAAAAAAAAGAAAACTTTTCTCACCAGACAACAGTATATACGAGAGGCTGTATTCTCAGAAACACTGTTAATTCTTGAAAAAAAAAAAAAAAAAAAAAAGCAATAAAAATTTACCAAAGAATGAAGAACAGTTATTCTCTTTAACAAGAACACTCAGCAAAAGACTGATGTTGAAATTTAAAATAATTAAAAGCATTGTAAAATAGCACACGTAAAAATTGCTACGTATCAAGATGATTGTTTCAGGTGGTACAAAAGATTCACCCTTCTTCAGTTACAAAAATGTTCCTCTGCATCAGAATTTACCACCTCAAAATAAGTCTAAAAGTGCTTGAATGTCTAAAGTGACAGGTGTTTCCTGTTTTCTTTGCGTGATAAAAATGCAATTTGGAAAGTCATAAAAAGTGAAATATTTTGATTTAAAAATTACATTTGTAGTTTTAGAATTTATTATGTATATGTAATTTCGCAGTATGAAATTTGATGACAGATATTGCTGGATATTTGTAATATCTGGCTACTGCCAATATCTGGCACATTATACTCCAGTTCAGCTTATCCTGACAGTACGGGGAAGGCTATGCTTTGTGTCCTTCCGACCTTACAATATAGTTCGTCCGTATATGTACTACTATTTATGTTAAATTCTTCGGTAAAGTGGAAAAAACATGTTTATATAATGAAAGCGTGCTCAATAATTTAATATTTCGCCTTTATTTAAATGAAAATGTGTTTATTGTGTCAACGCTTTGCTATCCAATAGCGTCAAAGCAAGTTTTGGCGGAATTTTTAAGGAGCGAAGATCGTAGCAACCCTCCCCCACGCCAGAACGGGAAAATCCATTACATTCTCCGTTCTTTACTTCTTTTCTTCCTTATCTCCGCTTTCGTACGTCCGTAGTAATGGCTACTGCCCCTGTATCGGATGATTATATTACGTTCCAACCGCATAAGGCTGGAAAACCGCTTAGAAGTTCCGCTAAGGTTATTGTCATGAATGTTTTCTGCAAGTTACGTAAGGAGCATCCCGAAAAATCTGAAAACGATATCATAGATATTGTTTCCTCTTACACTGGTGTTTCTCCTTCCAGTGTATACAGGATGAAAGCTGAGTTGAAAGAGAAAGGGAAATTTTCAACTCCAGGAAAAAAACGCCCTCAAAGAGTTGGCATGCATACCCGAGTTAAAAATTACGACGAATTTACACTATCTGCCATACGGAGAAAACTGCACGAATTTTTTTTTAGGAATGAAATTCCTACCATACAAAAAGTTTCTGTTGCAGTTAATGAGGATAATGATTTGCCAGATGTCAGCTTGAGCACAATAAGACGCATAATGATGGATTTGGGTTTCGTTTATGCGAAACGAAAACGGGAGTCTGTGCTCATAGAACGCGATGACATTCAGTGTTGGCGTCATCGCTATTTGCGAGAAATCAAACGTTTTCGCACAGAAAATCGATCCATCGTATACACCGACGAAACTTGGGTGAATTTTGGCCATACAAAAACAAATGTGTGGGTCGATTCCACTGTTAAGTCAGCGAAGCAGGCGTTTTTGGCCGGGCTCTCACCGGGTTTAAAAGCTCCATCCGGAAAAGGGTCCCGAAATATCCTTGTTCATGCTGGAAATGAAGATGGTTTTATAGCTGATGCTTGTGATGTTTTCTTAGCTTCCAAAAAGAAAGGAGATTACCACGGTGAGATGAATGGAGAGTATTATGAAGACTGGTTCATCAACAAATTACTCCCCAACATTAAGCCGAATAGCGTGATTGTGATGGATAACGCTTCATACCACAGCGTGTTGGTTGAAAGTATTCCATCAACATCTACACGGAAAGCCGACATTCAAGCTTGGTTGACAACCAAAAACATTTCGTGGAGTTGCGATATGTTGAAGGCAGAACTTCTGCAATTAGTAAATGATGTCCGTAAGAATTATGGAACATATCGCATAGACAAAGTAGCAGCTGACCAAGGCCACACTGTCCTTCGCTTACCTCCTTATCACTGTGAACTCAATCCTATTGAGTTGATTTGGAGTCAGATAAAAGGTTATGTTGCTGCTGAAAACAGAACATTTAAAAGGGACGAAGTGACAAAATTGATACTTGAAGGTATCAATAGAGTCAGCAACGATGCTTGGAGGAACAGTGTCAATCATGTGAAAAAAATAGAAACCCAAATGTGGGAACTGGATGCCCTTACGGAAAATATTGTCGAACCTATAGTTTTTACAGTTGGCGGCACCGACACTTCCGATTCTTCAGACGATAACCTTAGCGGTGTAGAATGTTTTTAATCCTTTTTTTTCTTTTCTTTTCTTTTTTTTAAAATAAAAAAGGCCCTTTTGAGGGCCATACAATAAAAATATCAGAAACAACAATAAACTCTTACCCCCATCCTCCACACCATATACGCACGCCTAGGGTTGCTCCTAAGGAGAATGGGGGAAGCCCAGTGTTGTAACGGTTTTCGCACTGCGGATCCGTGCCAAATGCCCGGGATTCAAATCCCGGGCTGGGCCAGGTTGACTCAGCCTTTCATCCCTTGAGTGGGTCGATAAAATGAGAACCAAGCTTGCTTGGGAGTTAAACACTGCGGGCTTCGCCTCAGTGTTTGCCCTTGCTATAATAAGGCTCTGCATTCGGGCCCTATCCCTTCCTTTTAATTATTACAATTTTTTTTTAAATTTTGATGCCTTACATTATATTACATAAACATATAAATCAGGACTAAAACACATTCATTGTTGTTTTACTATGTTTATAAGACAAAAAACTAAACTGAATTTTCATGAAATAATATTTTATGAAATATTTATTTATTTGCCAGGAGAGGAATGCTCGCGTCACTGAATGTGTCGCTTAGAGCTACATATACGTCCTTCACGGAATTTCCCGCCTTGGAACCTCATCAGAAATTGGAACCTCATCAGAAGGTGGGGGGGACTTCTGAATATTGGCACCCCTCGGAAACTGCTAGCGACCGTCGGGAGGACTTTCGGAACCACGGATTTAACGTGCACGTACACCGCATGTACACGGTGGTCTTTAGTGGTAAGCCGGTATCGAACCCACAACCTTCCGGTTACGAGTCCAACGCCTTAACCACTGGGCTATTATGAAATATTTGTAAATTTTTTAATTAAAACATTAAAAAAAAAAAAAAAAAAAAAAAAAAAAAAAACGAAACGGCCCTGGGCCGTGCGTTAATCAGGCCCTTTTCTTTACCCCTCCCCACCCATCCTTCGTAGCCATTTTACAGAAGATAATTCTTCTTTTAAAATAGTCATCGTTCCGTGACTCCCCTCCCCCGTTGCCAGCAGTGACATCTATTCGGGGTTAGTTTTAACTTCGGGGGTAACTTTAAACTCGGGGCGTTGAAAAATGTAAGAGCCCTATGACCATCTTTGAAAGGAACAAAAAAGTTCAAGCAGTGTAGGGGTCGGTGCAGACGAAAACTGGGTCCGTTTTGCAGCCCTTTCACAACACAATCAATTGAAATGGCCCTTCATTCGCATTTTACTCTGTATTTTAATCTGTTTTATCAATTATTTTAATAAAAAAACTGACTTGTTAAAAATTGGCATGAAAATTCACAAAAATGGGATCCTACAAAAAATTTCTGGATCGGCCTCTGAGTTGTATATGTAAAACGATGAGAAGGGGATATCAGGATTAACCTGTTCACTCCCATCGTTTGCAAAGATACTACCATGAAGATTCTCTTCAGTGCCCAGCGTTATTTCTCATCCTGCTGTCTTTGAATGCAGTCAGTTGGTATGTGAAGATCTGTTTTGAGAAACAACACTGGCAAAGAATAAAAAAAATTACCGTTGTGTTTTTATAACGATGAGAGCGAGCAAGTTCGACTGGGTTTCAAAATTTAAAAAGAATGACCAGCACCTATGAAAATCCTGAGCACGCGTTTAATAGTATTTTGATAATGTGAAAAATAATGCCCTAGAAAATTAGATAAACTCCTTTTAAAATTTTAACCAGGTATGGGCAATCTTTGGTAAGTTTCGGGCTAGATTTTAGGGTGTTAGCGAAGTCGCGGGCCGTATAATTGTGATTTATATGAGATTTTCAATGGTTTATAAGCTTTCTGATATGTTCCGCTGGCCGGATCAAAAGCCCGCCCCTTCCGCCCGCGGGCCGGAGGTTGCCCATATGTGTTTTAAAGTCTAATTTATGATGCACGTAATTTAGTTACCAGAACACTGCCTTTTCATCTTAGTGAGATTGGGGCAGGGTCGAACATTCTCAATTCCTTTTAATTTTTATTATCTCAGCACAATGCAGTGCTTTGAACGCCTTATTTGTCTTGAGAAGCATATTTTACTGGCACATCGATGCTATCGATGCAGAAGATGCCTGTTTCAATATTGCCACATTCCGGGAAAGAAAGGAAAAAGCATTCCGAGTTTCACAATCCAGTCATTTAAATTAGAGGATTTTCTTACGTTCTTTGTTTTTCTTTCTCACTTTCTTTTTTGACTGAACTTGCACTTCAATAGATAACGCCGAAAAAAAATAGCAATTGTTTAAACTATTTTATATTTAAAAAAGAATATGCATATTAACCCGTAAGAACACGCGTCGCAGTCACATTTTTGCTTTGAAAAAGGGAAGTCATTTCTCAGAACAATTCTGGCCTCCTCGTACCTTTCACGGGGAAGGTCAAGAAGGGGTGGTTGAAGGAATGCCGTTCCTTTCTTATCACCCCTAGAGAGTAAATACTCCCACACGTGTACGAAGGACGGGCGATAGATCGCCAATTAGTCAAAGAGTACAAGGGAGGAAGACCAGAAAGGGCGCACGAATACTTGACAAACGGCGCAATAAGGCACTCGTACCTTTCTACGCACTGTCAGGATAAGTTGAACTGGAGTATAGCCAAATGCAGCATGTTTGCCTGAGAACTTTGCATTCCTAAATTTTATTAGTAAAAACAAAATAACTAACTACAAAGCGACTCAAAAAAAAAGAAAAAAATCCTTAAACAGTAATTTAATATAAATCTAAAAACATTTCTGTAAATTCCAGAACTTACTATACAGCAATTAAAATGATTGACAATCAGTGGCCCATTTTTAACCTAAAGTAACTGCAATGGATATTTGTGGCATAGCTACTCAAAAATCTTCAATCAGTCTAGACACAAAATAAAACTATTTAATTAAACAAAAGCACTTACCTTAACTTTCACAGGCGTATCACCCCAGGAGCAGAATTATATTCAGTGTTCTGCAACATAACTTCGAACAGTTGCAAATGTTCTGCAGTCATTTTGTCCAAGTCTGACAGACCACGGTAAAATGCAAATTAGGTATAAAAATTGTGCAAAAAGTGAAGAGAGAAGGCATAGCATAAAGGGCATGTCGCTTTAATTACTCTGCAGAACCTATCATTTTATATATTCTTTCTTTTAAAAGATGAAATATTCTGCAAAGATTGTGATTGTTCTGCGACGTACGTCGCACTTTTACCCACTTTCTGCTTTCGGGCGTATCACTAATAGGTTATTCCATTTACAAACCATGAAAAACTTTCTATTTTCAACAAAATTCATTGCAGTACCAATTCACAATCAAGATTAATGCATAACAACAGAAAATAAGATAATTTACGATCAGTGGTAGATCTAGAAAAGAATTCTGTATTCCCAAGAGGTAAATGCTGCACCTAGAATCAGCTGGTTGGGATAAAGCAGTCTTGTTTTCGATGTGACTTCACAGCAAGAGCATCATCATTCATTTTTTATTTTAAAAAAGAACGGTAGCTTATATTTCCAGCAAAATAGCAAGTGTGAAGCAGAATTACATTTATATCTGCCCCACATGCCTGCTATTCAGCTAGTAAAAGCTCTTATAGATACAAGAAATTAACCTATGCCTTTAAAAGAAATTCTATGGTATCATCAAAGTATTTGAGTATTACTATATAGACAGAAATAAAACACCCAAGGAGTTTTGTGTACTATGCTAATTATAAACAAGGCAAATTATAATATTTTAAAATCTTTAGTACATGTAGCACATTTTGTAAAGCATGCATAACTTAAAAGATAGTGAACATTAAGATGTACACAGAAAATAAACACTGTAAACTAATGAACATTGAGCATTTTAACATGTAGTAATTAGATACGACAACTTATAATAGTATATTTGAAGTACTAATATAGTAAACGTAAAGAATCTAAATTAAAAACAAAGAAATCGTATGAATAAAAAAAATACTGTGTAAGCTGTATTAATCCGAAGTATTAGAAAGATATGAGTTAATGTATTACAAAAGTAGAGTATGATCAATAGTACATAAAGACGAAGGATAACGAAACTTTAAACGTACTTACAACGAAACAGTAGCATCCCAACTCTAACGAAAACAAATACCCGTAACTCGGATTAGATATCCATAAAGTCACTGAGCACATAATCCTTCAAAAGCAAATTTCTTCTTTAATCTGTATACATTTGTATTTGTAGAAAAGATTAGCATTTTTACAAACTAACTACTAAAATCAGCTATTTGTGCTGGCGAAAATGCATGGCCAAACTAGCAAAGACAATTTCGCCAAATCTGGTACGCCGCTTGGAGACCTGGAATGATTGACATCATTCCCTCTGCGACGCTGCGCGGCTTCGTATTGGATGATCAACTGATCCCTATGTATTTCCAACGTCTAGTCGCTTTGCTAGCTGTTGCTACTTGTTTCTCCCACCTTGTTACTCTATTCCCGATGTCGGATTCAGAGAGTGAGCTTTTTCAAAGCAGCAAAAGGCCCTTTTCCAGTTCAATATGGCATTTGTTTACTTTATCCCCCCCCCCCCCCCCTCCAAAAAAAAAAAAAAAAAAAAAAGAAAAAAAAAATATTTTTGGCCAGGGAACTGGGACTGGTCGCTTATAGAGGTTTGTGTGGTCTATACTTCGCTCGCACTTATCCTGATAGCATTACCAAAGGTAGAATGAAGTGTGAATCCGCAAAAATATATAGTTCGCACATTTTTGCGGATTTTAAAACATTAGTTTTCAATTTTTTTGTCTAAAATCCTTCAAATGATTCTCAATTTTACAAGCTACTGCTTGTATGAGCAGTTAGTATAGAAAAATTCGCAATTTTCAGGAGTTAACAATAAACCGCTCGTACATCCCCATTCAACGCATTCCACCAATTAGAACTTTCACACTCTTGGCGGAAAATTCAGTCTTGACCGCTGGTTTTCACAATGACCTGGTAACCCCCGTTCCTCCAAAATGCTCCCACCACCCCCGCGCAATCCCACATTCTTATCTTTTCTCCTGTCTCCGAGCTGAGCAGTGATTTCTTATTGTCGTCGTTTTCCTTGTATTTTCGTAATGGCTTCCTCTGCAAATTCGTTTTCTTTCACTTTCCAGCCTCATAAAGCTGGAAAACCCTTAAGGAGCTCTGCTAAGGTTATTGTCTTAAATGTGTACACTAAACTCAGAGAGCAACATCAGTCAAAATCAGAAAATGAAATTGTTCAACTCTGTTCTGAATTAACTGGTGTTTCGTCGGTTAGTATTTACCGAATGAAAACAGAAATAAGGAAGAGCGGGACTCTATCTACTCCCGGGAAAAAGCGGCCTTTAAAAGTGGCTACACGACGAAGGCTTCAAATTTATGATGATTTCACAAAAACTGCAATTCGTAGAAAAGTGCATTCTTTTTTTTTCAAAAATGAGATACCCACAGCCCAAAAAGTAATGGCCGCTATAAACGAAGATGAAGATCTTCCAAATCTCCGAATCACATGCGTCAGGAGCTTGATGAAAGATTTGGGATTTGAATATAAAAAGAGAAGCCGTTCTTCGATGCTGATAGAACGTGATGATATACTGCAATGGCGTCATCAGTATTTGAGAACAATGCTACGTTACCGTTCCGAAGGCCGAAAAATTTACTATACAGATGAAACGTGGGTAAATGCAGGGTACACCAAGGAACGTGTGTGGCAAGACTCAAGTGTGAAATCCAAGAGACATGCCTTTTTAAATGGTCTGTCAACTGGACTAAAAGCACCGTCAGGTAAAGGGGCGAGATTAATTATAATAGGGGCTGGAAATGAAGACGGGTTTGTTAAAGGATCCGTAGAAATTTTTAAAGCCAAGAAAAATTCTGGAGACTATCATAATGAAATGAATGGTTCCCATTATGAAGAATGGTTTGAAAAAAAACTTCTGCCTGAACTCCAGCCCCGAAGTATAATTGTTATGGATAATGCTCCATATCATTCAATTCATGTAGAGCAAATTCCATCAAGTGCTACCAAGAAAGTAGATATACAAGCATGGCTCACACAAAAAAACATACTCTGGAGTGATGACATGCTAAAGGCAGAACTGCTTAGCATTGTCAAGGATCACAAAAAATTATACGAAAGCTACAAAATTGACAAAATAGCTGCATTTCATGGACACACAGTACTTCGTTTGCCCCCATATCATTGCGAGTTAAATCCAATTGAGCTTGTGTGGAGCCAGGTTAAAGGCCATGTTTCAGCAGAGAATCGGACATTTAAAATGGACGAAATTATGAAGCTAACTGCTGAAGGAATAGAAAAAGCTTCTTGGTTTAACTGCGTTGAGCACGTGAAAAGAGAGAAAAATGAATGTGGGAGTTAGATGTTCTGGCTGAAAACACAGTTGAAACAATCCAATTCAGCGTTTCGGATTCATCTGAGGATACTGAGTTGTACACTGATGACGATGGTAACCTTAGCGGAGTTGAACGTATAGAGGAATAACAGTCCTTCTCAGGACTACAAACAGTCCTTTTCAGGGCTACAAAGAGTCCTTTTCGGGGCTATAAAACCCCTACGGCTTTAAATATAGACAGAAAATCACATTACATTCTTTACTTTTTCGATATACCGTATATACTCCGTGTATAACGCCGCAACTAGATATTATTTGTATCAAAGAACTAGTTTAAAGCGCACGAGAATAACGCCGCGCTTTTAAAAAGGTATAAGACCAAACTTATCAAGTTTAGATGTGATTTTAGGAAATACTATAAAGTAGTTACATAAAATTAACAATGTAATAAAATACTTACCATGTAATATAAATTACGATGTTGCGATGCGCATATTAGCACAATTATGTATCATTTTAGAATTACATGTGAAATACTATATATACACTATATATATTACAGACTGTTTCTACTTCAGAAATCCGTCAAATCCCGTCCTCAGTGTCAGTCTGGAACATTTTTAAGTGTTCAGATGGCAAAAGTCATCAACATCTGAACCGTTTCATCATCGGAAGACATACTAGAAATTGCAGAATCCCATTAGCACTATTTTGTGAAAATCGATAATTTCGGCTTTTTGAAAGCTCTCTTACCATACCATCGGATTTTATTCCAGGAGTCCAAATCCACTCGCAAAGTACTGTTTTTGTTCCTGAAAATGTTACTTTACGTAAGCACCGTGATGGGTTTCGCCATGCAGAGACTTTATGAACGGAAAAGTCAGTCGATATTCTGTTCCTTACAGATTTAAGGTGTTTTTTGGAGGGAGGTTAAATGATCAGCTGTAACTTTGGAACTATTACAAGCCGCAGCCAGTTATTGACAGCATTTTTGTGCGAAAAAGGAAAGTGTTGCTTATACACGCGTGGCGTTATTACACGGAATATACGGTACATACCCAACGTATATAACATGCGCAATCATTTAGTTCATTTGGCAGGGTGTCAGATTCGAATTCAGCCCGCTAAAAGATTATTATGTATACGTGGCGAATGTGCACGGTCTGTTTTCTCCAGATGTAACGTGCATACGCGTAAGAACCCCTTAGAAAGTCCTCTGACCAAGGTACTACCCATCCTTGGCAAATACCCCTCGTGCAGGTTTGCCTTACTGCACACAACACAACAATCTGATTCTGAGGCATTGCATGCCCTCTTGCTATTTAAACATTATTGAGCTTGCTTTAGGGCCAGTATATTACCTTTTCCTTTATCACTAATTTTAATTGTGGAGCCATGTATTTGCTTGCTGTTGGTTTGCTTTCTGGCTGTCGGAGAATTGTATTCAAATTCAGAGAATTGCATTCGCAAAAGAAGGCTTTCGCCTTCTATATGCGATGATCAGGAACATTAAATTTATGTTGTCTTATCTCACAGTGTTGGCCTCAAGGATGTATTTAAGGGGGTGGGGGTTTACAAAATTTTGATTTTCTTTTCTAAAATGATAATGTCATAATCTTTTCGTGAAAAATTCTGAAATTTTTTTTTACCGTTTGTACCCCCTCCGAAATGTTTTTCTGGATGCGTGCCTGGTTGATCCCCTTTTCAGTGAAGCTTGGAATATAGTGTTGTTAAATATGAAATATTACTCACATGCATATACAGTAGTAAAGTCTGTTTTAAATGGCTTCAAAAGAGACTGAAAAAATTTACCGCTAAAGAGAGTTTGCTATTGAATAGGGGTTCAATTTCAGTAATAGTTCCGCTAACAAGATTTTGATTAATAAAGGCTTCAGTTAAGGCAGGTTTTTGGACGCATATACTATACATACATACATACTGTTTGAAAAAGAAAGTTTCCTTTTTACGTACATTCTTGCGTACTTTTGAGTTTTGAATTTCTTTTAGCCGTCAGTTTTTGATAGCTTATAAGAAGTAATTTTCTTGGGCTTAATGGTCTGTGCATGTCAAAGAACCTGATTTCCGATTTGTAAAATGTTATGGGAAGAATAACGTGTTAATTAACGTGAACTGGAACATCAATGGAAGAACTTCAGTTAGATGAAAATTTAGCTATTCTATCGAAATTTACGTTCAGCGTAAAATATAGCACAAAAACCTGAATAGACAAGGAATGCCAAACTTGTGGAAGCAACATACTTTTAAAATAATCTTCCGCACATTCAAATATCGTAAAAATAGGTAAGTAATGGCGTATTTAAAGTTTAAATTTATTAGTTTTAAATCTTCGAAAGTTTTGTACGGTACCGCTAATAGTGCACTTATTAGCGGTACCGTACAAAACTTTCGAAGACAGCCCAACGAATTGCCGCGAGTAGGGAGAAAGAAGGTCGCAAGAGCGGAGGAGGCCCCCTATAGTGGAAGGGAGCTGTTCTGCGCCAAGTAATGGAGTAACAGCCAGCTGTGGTACGCAGAGAAAGTAAGAGAGAATTCTCGGAGTGATACATGCGTTACGGCCGATATACGAGCTGTAAATCGGCCGCTGTAGCTTTCCCAACGCTATCAGGTTAAGTGCGAGCGAAGTATAGAGGACCTTTTAAAATTACATAGATAGGCTAAAAATCTGCACCACTCATACAATTTTCATTGTAACTGGTTGTTTTAAGCTATTGCACCATACTAAAGTGTTTTAATGATAAGCAATTACTTTTTATGCAATACATTTTACAAGGGGCCTGGTATTTTTTTAAATAAAAAATCAACTTTTAAGAGTTGACCTATAAACAAAAAGACCCAGTGAGAATCCATTTCAACATAAGTGAAAAGAAACACTCCCAAAGAAAATAAAGACTTTCAATTTCTTGTTTTTTTAAAGTAAGCTAATCACATAAAAACAAACATACATATTGTTGCGGAATTACTCTGCTACTCCTGGGGTTCGTCGTTCTAAAGTCCAGTTGGTGTAAAAAGTTCAAGTAAAAAATCACTTGTCAGGATGGAACACAAACTTTATTTCTTCTAGAACTTCGTAGAACAATCAGCTGCACACAATTCACAAGCACAATCTAGCAGTAACGTGATTTAACAATCCGCTTGGATCAGAAGCTCTCACAAATGCTGTATTTCTCACACAAAATAAGTCACTTTTACAGGCTAAAATTCCGTGGAAATATTCAAGGGATTTAGTACACTATCCCTTAAGACAAAGCAATGAAGAATTTACATAGCACTTTAAAAACAGCTTCACAAAGCAAGCTAAAACACAGCTTCTATAGCACTATCAGTGCACACAAAACAAGCGTACTGAGAGCTCTTCACACATTGAATGTTCAACTCGCACTGACTGACTTCGGGGCGATGCCCGCTTCTATAAATAGCCGACGCCAGAGGCGGATCTATGGGGGGGGGCTAACCCCCCCCATTGAAACTGAATTTAGACTAGATAGAATAGAGTTCTGATTCTTAGTTAAAAAATACGTGTCTAAAATCGGTTATTTTGAAATTTTAATTTACTTTTTTGATTTATTACTTAGCTTTTTAGACTTGACCTCAATCAATGGTTTTTAACCCTATCGTTCCCAGGCTACAGGTATTTTCAAAACGAGTATCAAATTTCGGGCTAAGGAATCGCCCGAAATTTCGTCTTCTCCTTGAAACATTTCGGTTTCTTTTAAGGATGATCAGTAACCTAGTTTTACCATATATACGTGATAGCGCAGAACAGCTAATTGTTTGAACGGGTTATGGCAAGTGCAAAGAACAGTGTTTGAGCGATGATGTCCATTCACCCCCCTGAAAAGTCATTAAAAGGGGGAGCTAAAAATACATATAATTCGCTGTTAATATAAACAGTCTTTGCGCGAGCCTTGTGCGGTGCGTGTCTCGGATTCTGTACTGATGTGTACCTGATGTGGAATACATCATCCCTTAAGACAAAGCACATCTATCATACCTTATGATAGATGTACACACAGACCTCAAAATACACATAGCCTAGACACCGCTATGATTTCTCTGTGACTAAAGTGATCAGAAGCAGTGAGAGGGGCTGAGAGCTACCAGACGGTCCCGAAGACTGTTTACAAGTTCATGAACAAAAGATCGGTACTCTTTCGCTTTGTAGAAAGGGGAAAGCGCAGCACCCCCCCCCCCCTAAGGAAGAGGATTGAATTCGCCAATCGTCCTCTTTGGGACCTCCTTGACAGCTGACAGCTCCTCCTACAGCTTCCGATGATTTTAGTCACAACAAAAGCATAGGGGCCCTAGTAGCAAACGGTCATCGGTTCCTGAAATGCCGATGATCGGACAGGGAGGAAGCACAGCGCGCGCCATGCAAGGTTCTTCATCGCGTCGGGCGCTCTTATCTCGGAATGTGCTCGGGCATGTCCTCTCCCGAATAGTAGGGTTGGATCATCGGCAAGGGGGGAAAATCGGGCGCAGAGCCGTTGTAAAGCCGATGCGATTGGGGTTATATTCATCTCGGAAGAGCAAACACCTTGCAACTTAGGATGTGAAGCCTATGACCTTTGATAAAATTTTAAACTGAACAATCGATAAAAATTGGGGTATATCCCAGCTAGATAAAATTTTTTAAGAGTAAAAAAAGCAAATTCGAACTTTTTCCTCTTCTCTTTGAATTTTAATGCTGCCGTCTGAACTTCATTTTTCAAGCTTCCGAGACATGGTTTCGAACTAGGGAGCTAACGCTTGATAGCCGGGCATTCTAACCACTAGACGGTGGGGTCTGACTCGTTATTGGCGAATCTAAAATTTGAAGTGATTGTTGTTTCAAGTTTGGAATTGTAATATTTAAGTTTCTAATTAAATAAAACTAGACTTTTCCTGTACACTACTCAAAATTAAAAAGATTTTGCAATTTCTATCCGTTTGAAGCATTTGGGACCTGTGTACGGCCGTAAAAAAAAAAAAAAAAAAGTTTTTCTGTTTTAAAAATATTCATTATAATGAATATTTTAAAAATCTCTCTATAGATTGAGATTTTTCAAAGATTGTTTCAAACTGTGTAAATTTTTGTTCGCACATCAAGTAAAAGTGACTAAAGCTAAAGGAATGAAATTTACTGACATGATAGGCAATCACTCACCTTAAGCTATAATCGTCGGATTTTAAATAAAAATTAGATTTTGAGATTTTTTC
>JAWZYV010013499.1:0-114939 GCA_038373885.1 Cheiracanthium punctorium
TATCTACTACCGTCAATTGTAGAAAAACTTTCGGTGACATTGAGCTAATACTTTCAGAAATCATATATGATGAAATCTGTTCAGAAATACAGTTGCATTTTATTTTATTGCTACGTGTGAATTATGCAGAATTTCGCATTAATATTAAAGTTTACTGCTCCGCTAATGTTACGTATTGTACTAAGACATTGTTACTGATACCTTAAACATTTCAAAAATTTCAGTCATTGCTTAGAAATATTTTTTTTTTTTACAGTTTCAATAGATTATTAGCTTCAAAGAGATAAGTAAAGGTACTTAAATTGCATCGAAGGAACCTGATACTCTCTTATATTTATGTGGTGGAAAAATATTGTATTTTGAATCTCTACGCCTACTTTAAGAACCTCAGAAAAATTCATTCCATTTTACCAGAAATTTAAAACCAGTCTTTTGGAATGGAAGGTATTTGAGCTTGAAGACATTCAAGTCTGGATATTTACTGTTTTTTCATACTAGGTTGAATATAAATGAAATATGATGCATAGCATTTTCTATTTTCAGAATTTATATTGTTACAAATTTTCGGTGCGATTTCCTCTTCAGGGAATCAATTTGGTCTAAAATTTGTAACCCGTGTGACATGTATTTAAATTTTGCGATTCGTTACATCTAAATCCGTTAACTATAACTCGGGAAAGGGAATTTAAATATCCCTGTGGATAACATCAGGCGCGTAGCCAGGAAAATTTTTCGGGGCGGATATGAACTTATATGTGTATAAGTAGACGGAATTTCATCACTAATGCAAAAATTTCGGGGGGAATATATCCCGATATCCCCCCCCCTTGGCTACGCCCCTGGATAAGATAGTAGTTGGCATTTTCTCAATATCGACAATATTGATTACCTGAGCTCAGTTTTGGGGGCTTAGTTTTGGAAAATCAGCATGCGCTTTAGATTAGCGCGATTTTTTAGATTTAAGTTATACCATTAATACCTTAGATACTACATGATGTGAAGAACCGTTTTATTTTATAATTAAATAGTTGTGTGTACCCGCTCTTCGCAAGGCAAGAATAGAACATTTTCCTAAAATGCGATCATAACTACTTGTGACAAAACAGAATCTCCAAGAAAAAAAAAATTCAGGTACAGAATTTTCTGTTGAAATTACCGCCGGATATATTAACGCGACGTAGAATTATTTAAAGTTTAGTTAGCTGTGATGTAAGATGGCTGTTGAAAAACGAAAAGAAACGAATAGTTTCACGAAATATTTATTAACGCGGTATATTGTGCTTTGATCAATATTGCCCTAGCATATCTAATAATTATTACTTAAAGAATCCTTTACTGATACCAATATATTTTCGTTTTTCCATCTTTAATGTTTAATTTAAAGAAACGGTTTAGATATTTGCCACTAATGTAGTTTT
Organism: Cheiracanthium punctorium; assembly: GCA_038373885.1. Classification (NCBI taxonomy): domain Eukaryota; kingdom Metazoa; phylum Arthropoda; class Arachnida; order Araneae; family Cheiracanthiidae; genus Cheiracanthium; species Cheiracanthium punctorium. Next base: position 1,419 of record JAWZYV010013499.1, read on the forward strand.
TTATTCTTTGGTGATTCTTTGCAATTTACACATTAGTATAAACGATAATTATTTCACTTTCTGGCTGCCATTAAAACAGCTCTCCATACATTTTTTATGCATAATTCTTGTCAGATTGGCGTATTTAGCACGTAAATATTACCTGCGATTCGAAAACGTGTCCCGAAAGTAATTCTGGATAATTCATCGTTCAAAAAACAGCATTCAATTCTATTTCTGGCAACGTATTATAAAATAGGGAATAATTTCGTGCGCGGCGTATGCTTTGTTTGTGAGCCCGTTATTTTGATTGAGTTTCGAATAGGGTTTTAATCTCGTTAGATTAAAATGACGTAGATTTCACATGTGGAAACTCAGTTATTTTAAAGTCATTTTATTTATGTTTTTCAAATGGCAATTTTATTCATTGTTACTGTTTCCCAGACAACCATAGCGGAAGATATCATACCGAAATCTTGAAACAGCTTTTATTGAATTCAAAATCCTTCTTTACATAAAAATTCGTGAAAAATCTCCTAATTTATATTTTTCCTCCGTTCTTTTTTTTAAAAGTGGGCGAAATATATGCTCCGTCTTTTGCTGAAATATAATAAAGTTATGACAGATAGAATGAAAGATGCAACAGTTATAAAATCATTTCTACGCAAACGCCGTGAGAAATTCTTTGTAAAAATTCCCAAAAATCGGCAAAATATGTTACATAGTCAAAACAAACTGTTTTCGAAAGAAAATTTTCTCCTCTATCCGATGATGCAAATATCGTTTTATTGCGAGTGCAATGACCGGCGTTATTACGTATTATGCAAGAAAAATCGCTAAAAATCGGACAAAACATAAAATAAAACATTTTCTAATTCGAATTTCGGAATAATCGCTCCGAGGCGTCTTAGGACCAATCCCAGTGAAGCCGTATGCAAAATTCGGTGGGTCTGTGACCAACCATCTTGACGCAATGCGGTCGCGAGACGCGCGCAAGAACATCGGTGTTCACAAACTTACTTACCTACCTACCTACATAGCTACATACAATGTTTACTCTCGGATTTTATTATATACTAGCTGCGTACCCGTTATCCGCACGGTAGGGAGCAAAACTTTTTCTTGCATGTATAATTCGAATTGATTCCAGTAATGTGGAATCTAAAAATAAACAACATGATTTGACTCTTGGCGTAAAGTTATTCGTAAAGTTAGTATAAATACTGATCTGAGAACATTGTTAATATTATGAAACAAAAAACTATGTCGGTGTCATTGGCGATCAGAAAAAGAAAAGCGTGACGGTTCCTAAAAATTTCTAACTTTCAAAATGTCTCATTTCTACATCATACTCTTTTTTAGATTTAAGTTATACCATTAATACCTTAGATACTACATGATGTGAAGAACCGTTTTTTTTTTATAATTAAATAGTTGTGTGTACCCGCTCTTCGCAAGGCAAGAAGAGAACATTTTCCTAAAATGTTATCATAACTATTTGTGACAAACAGAATCTCCAAGAAAAAAAAAAGTTCAGGTACAGAATTTTCTGTTGAAATTACCGCGGGATATATTAACGCGACGTAGAATTATTTAATGTTTAGTTAGCTGTGATGTAAGATGGCTGTTGAAAAACGAAAAGAAACGAATAGTTTCACGAAATATTTATTAACGCGGTATATTGTGCTTTGATCAATATTGCCCTAGCATATCTAATAACTATTACTAAGAGTACCTTTACTGATACCAATATATTTTCGTTTTTCCATCTTTAATGTTTAATTTAAAGAAACGGTTTAGATATTTGCCACTAATGTAGTTTTTTATTCTTTGGTGATTCTTTGCAATTTACGCATTAGTATAAACGATAATCATTTCCCTTTCTGGTTGCCATTAAAACAGCTCTCCATACATTGTTATGCATAACTCTTGTCAGATTGGCGTATTTAGCACATAAAATATTTCCTGCGATTCGAAAACGTGTCCCGTTTAAAAATTATATCGAAAATAATGCTGGATAATTCATCGTTGAAAAAACAGCATTCAATTCTTTTTCTGGCAACGTATTATAAAATAGGGAATAATTTCGTGCGTGGCGTATGTTTTGTTTGTGAGCCCGTAATTTTGATTGAGTTTCGAAAGGGGTTTTAATCTCGTGAAATATAAGTCATTTTGATCTAACATGTGGAAACTCAGTTATTTTAAAGTCATTTTATTTATGTTTTTCAAATGGCAATTTTATTCATTATTACTGTTTCCCAGACAACCATAGCGGAAGATATACCGAAATCTTGAAACAGCTTTTATTAAATTCAAAATCCTGATTTACATAAAAATTCGTAAAAAATCTCCTAATTTATATTTTTCCTCCATTCTTCTTTTAAAAGTGGGCGAAATATATGCTCCGTCTTTCGCCGAAATATAAAAAAGTTATGACAGATAGAATGAAAGATGCAACAGTTTTAAAATTACTTTTACGCTAACGTCGTCAAAAGAGAAATTCTTTTTTAAAAATTCCCAAAAATCGGCAAAATATGTTACATAGTCAAAACAAACTGTTTTCGAAAGAACATTTTCTCCTCTATCCGATGATGCAAATATTGTTTTATTGCGAGTGCAATGACCGGCGTTATTACGTATTATGCAAGAAAAATCGCTAAAAATCGGACAAAACATAAAATAAAACATTTTCTAATTCGAATTTCGAAAAAATCGCTCCGAGGCGTGTTAGTATCTGTCCTAGTGAAGCCGTATGCAAAATTCGGTAGGTCTGCGACCAACCATCTCGGTGCAATGCGATCGAGAGACGCGCGCAAGAAGATCGGAGGTCACAAACCTACCTACAAACCCAGCTACATACAATGTTTACTCTCGGATTTTATTATATACTAGCTGAAGTACCCGTTCTTCGCACGGGAATGAATGGACTTTTTGATATTACGATTTGTGGTGATTACTATTCATTGTAATAAACAGATATAGCACAGTGGACATCGCGTTATATTGTGTCCAATAATCATGCATACCGAATTGCAAGGCAATCGTTTGTACGGTGCAGAAGGTCATGCGGCGTAGCGTAATCTAGTGGCGAGTTTTAGCAAAACGGATACGGGGAAAATATTTTTCGCATTCAGATATCGATGTATACGAATTTTCATGACTATCGGCTGGACAGTCCTGAAGTTCATGTGTTGACGTGACATCTAGTGGCAAGTTATAGGAAAATGGATAGCGCCAAACTCTTCCCCGTGTTCAAATATCTATGTATACCTATTTTCATAGCGATCATTTGCACAGTCAAGAAGTGATACACTGCAGGGCCATCCAGTGGTTCAATAAAGTAATGATTTGCTACAGCGCCGTCAAGTGGCGAGTTATAGCAAAATGGATAACGCCAAAACATTCTCATTGTTCAAATAGCTATGTCTACTGATTTTCATAGCGACCGTGTTCAACTATCTATGCATACCAATTTTCATAACGATCATTTGCACAGTCAAGAAGTGATACACTGCAGGGCCATCTAGTAGTTAATTAAAGTAATGATTTGCTACAGCGCCGTCAAGTGGCGAGTTATAGCAAAATGGATAACGCCAAAATATTCTCATTGTTCAAATAGCTATGTATACTGATTTTCATAGCGACCGTTTGAATGGTCAAGAATTTGGCCTGCTGCAGCGTCATCTAGTGGCGAGTTAAAATAATAAAATAATAATGCATTGCAGTGTCATCTAGTGGTGAGTAACATCAAAAGGAACGCAGTTAGAATATATTCTTCGTGCTCAAATGTGTAAGTATAAAAAATTTTATGCCCATCGGTCGAACGGTATAGAAGTTGATGCTTTGCAGCGCCATTTAGCGGAAAGTTACAGCAAAATGGATAGTGAAAAATATTCTCCGTGTCCTAATATTCGCGTGTACCAAATTTCATCGAAATCGGTTGGACGATATTCGCATAGCAAACGGCTAAACGGAATAGAATTCAACGTTGTGCTGCGGCACCAAGTGGCAAGTTAAGGAAAACGGATAGCATAAAAACCTTCTCCATCATAAAAGACTTAGGTGAACCAAAGTTCATCGTGCAACGGTGCTCAACGGTTCTGAAGTTTTTCAACCTCATAAACACATACCAACATTCATTTTTATCTATAACCAGTGTTATTATATATACCAGTCTCAAATTTAATCCAGTTTCAAATCTAAGCCTCGCCAAAGTGCCAACATACGCCAATTTGCAAGAGTTTTTTCAGGGAATCATTCGAAGCATTGACTTAGCAGCAATCAATATGGGAAATGGTTCGACCGCCAAAGAGTAGCCAAAGAGAGTTATTTGAAAATTGGAATCCCTTAATACAGCCGATTTTTTTGTAAATTATCAACTATAATGTGTTTTATTCATCGTAACTCCGATGTACTAAATGAGAAGATTTCAATTTTCTGAAATTTGGCGGAATTCACCCAACTTAAATCAATGTACTCAATTGGCGAGAATTCTGAAGTTAGATCGCTTGAAATCCCTTAATAACTGCATTATTTCTTCACGGATCATTAAAATTTAACGCTGTATTCTAATAAAACCTTTGCACTTGTTTTCAAAAATCTATTTCCTTAAGCTCTCAATAAATTGCGCAAAGCCGAAAACTGTGCAAACCGCTAGAACTCACTTACTCAAAATCCATATTTCAGCCATTTTATTTTTTCGCCAAACTAAAAGAATTTACACATTAGCCTCGGAAATCTTCAATTCTTATTGTTTTGCGTGTAAAGCATTACATTCCTGCTCTGATTTCCCAAGCACACGATATTATAATTTAAAAAAAAATAACCTTACGAATATAAACTAACAAAAATAAATCATTATTATACTTTTATTTTTACTTTGAGAATTTAAAACATTTTATTCGGCAAAATCGCCACACATGGCAACCACGATCCTTATTTCACACTTTTTTCACTACAGGGGTTACAATTACGGAAAGCTTTTTGCGTGAAGAGCATAAAAAAGCTCTTAAATTCCGGGAACGGGTGGACTTTCAAAGTTTTAAAGTGGACTACGATTTATTCTATATTATTTTACACATCTGTGCTAAATTTCAGGCCGATAGGTTCATTTTTGTGGATTTGTATACGAACGACATTTTATTCGGCAAAATCGCCACACATGGCAACCACGATCCTTATTTCACATTTTTTTCACTACAGAGGTTACAATTACGGAAAGATTTTTGCGTGAAGAGCATAAAAAATCTCTTAAATTCCGGGAACGGGTGGACTTTCAAAGTTTTAAAGTGGACTGTGATTTATTCTATATTATTTTACATATCTGTGCTAAATTTCAGGCCGATAGGTCCATTTTTGTGGATTTGTATTCGAATCAAATCCACAAACAAATAAACAAACAAACAAACAAACAAACAGAATTTCATTTTTATTTATAAGATAAGACTAGATGCGTACCCGTTCTCCGCAGGGTAGGAAAAGAACATTCTCCTTACCCATATAATTCGAATTAAACCCAGTGATGAGGAATCTATAAAAGTGAAAAATTATTTAAATCGTGATGAAATGTTGACGTCATGAGTGCAAATCTGAGATGACTGCAACATGATGGCGCGAAAACTTCGTCAGTGTCACGGGCGATCAAAAAAGAAGCAGTTTCTCTTAGATGACCTTGCCCAGTCTTTTTCTCGATGGATCCGGTAGCGTAGAACTGCTCCTATAAGTTGCACACCACGCTGGGAGTTAAATTGAACTCTCTATAAATCTGGAGACTATCCTGCTTCTAGTCTCCACGGGATCTAGGTGAAGCGGTAGGGGTGTCCTCCGTGGGGGTCTTTCTAAGTCTTAACCGGTATTTACGCTACGTTTTGGAGGAAACCAGCCATATATGTTTCCTAACATATGCATGTTGCGAGTACAGTTTTATTTTCCGAACGGAATACAGGAAAAATCCGAACGGTTAGGTCGGTGGACGCGACCTGTTTTGAACCAGAAACCTTCCATCTCCCAGTTCAGAGCGCTAAGCGCTCGGCCACTGGTCGGACTAAGTCATTGCTAGGGGAATATTATAAGCAATTAGGACTTTTGTTGTACACATGATTGCAATGTCATTCTCGTATTATTATTACTTATATCTCGTATTATTTGATTTTTTTTATTTTCATTTCATATTCCTGACTTCTCATACTCTCTTAATTTTGTCTTTGTACATGCTTTTAGTCTTTGTACATGCGCATATTCAATTATCATTCTCCATTAACGTTACTGAATTAAGTAGTTCTCTCTATCGCCACTTCTACACCAAAGACGTCAATCTTCATTTTCCTCGTTTCAAGATAAACGCTTACTAAGTTTCATTGCTTCAGTTTATATTGATTAATCAATTTTCTTGCAAACTAATCGGAATTAAGATATGAGGCTTTAACATAGTGTACAAGATTTCTTAAAGACCTTGAAAATGAATTTAGTTAAAAATAACCAAAGTTACAGGTTCGCGTTATTGACGTGGTGATTGTGGTAATGTTCTAATTGTGTCATATCCAATGCGTTTTCATTTTTCGAGTCAAGAGCTGTAGAAATGAGTGTTTTCACTTAATTGTTAAATTTAACAGCTGGAGTGGCAACAACGGATTCCGTAATTACTGAAACTGTAGCAATATTAAAAATAGAACATGAAATGAAATTTATTTATGCTTGCAAGAACTGCCATATTGGCGTAATTAACGCCGATAGTCGATGGCAAATAGCCAAAATGAATCCTAAATTTAACTTCACAGTAAATGCAATTATTTATAGGCAATACCAGCTATATTTACCAGGCTTAAAAACATTCTCGTTCATCTCAAAAAAAAAAAATCGTATTTACACAGAATTCCTATTTTATTATACCCTGCTTGGCGGGATTTAAAAAATTATCTATCCATCCGCTCGTAACATTGGCTCATTTCAATCGTGCCATAGAATTAGCAGTACAAACGCAAAAAACACACGCTATTAAACACGGAGTTACACTACATTTGAATATTTATCGCCAACTTTTCTAAGAAAGGTACTAAAGAAGGAATCTGCATACGCCATTTTGCGAGATTTTTTTTTCTTTTTCTTTTTCCAGAGAATGATTCTAAGCACTGATTTAACAGCAATCAAAATGAGGAAATAGTTATTTGTGTGTGGTTCCATCGCCAAAAATTAATGCAGGCATCTCTTTGAAAAGTTGCATAGCACTATTTTAAATTATCAACTATAACGTGCTTTATTTATTCCAATTTACCGAATACGAGAATTTAATTTCTTTTGAAATTTGGCGGCATTCCCCCAAGATAAATCAATTTACTTAATTTGGGGAAAATTCCGAAGATAGATCACTTAAAATCGCCTTAATAATTGAACTATTTCTGCATGGAAAATTAAAGTTTAACGCCGTATTTTAATAAAACCTACACACACAAACCTAAACCTATTTCGATTTGCTCGCAGTAAATTGCGCCAAGCCCAAAACTGTGCAAATCCGTAGAATCTACTACTTTCTCAAAATCACCAAATCAGCCATTTTCTTTCGCCAAACTAAAAAATATACATATTAGTCTCGGAAATCTCCCAATCCCTTATTCTTTTATACATAAAAAGCATTGAATTCCTGCTCTGATTTCACATGCATGCAATACTTTAATTAAAAAATAACTTTGTAAATAATCTAAACAGAAAAAAGATCATTATTCTTGTATTTTTACTGCAGGAATCTAAATAATTTAATAAAATAGCCAAACATGGCAACCTCGATGCTTTTTTCTCACATTTTCCCTACAGGGGTTACAATCGCGGAATTGCGGAGAGCAAAAATTAGCGTTTTTGATGGGGTTTTTTATCAATATCTCCTAAACTAATTCGAATTTCGGAATTTAAATTAGCGGAGGTTCTTTCTCAAAATTTTCCGAATTCGTGGATACCTCGTTCGAAACTCAACTCCCAGCCGTTTAGGAGGAGATGATGCTACACACACACACACACACACAGACAGACGCGCACAGATTTTAATAGTATAGAAGAAGATACGTCACTTCCTTTACTGAGCGTTACTTCCGTCAGAAAAACAATATGAGTTACTCCCTAGTTGCGGCAAAAGTTTTACTTCAAAAAATATTTGCGATGTGTAAGAGTGTGTTTTGTAAAAATATTAAGGCATGTATATTTCAGAGAAAGATTTACAAAGGCCAAAAATATTGAAGAAGTTCTTAAAAGCTGAAGAATAATTCTGATTCAATGTGAGCTTTTATTGCTATGTTCAAGAATAAAATTCAGTTTTAACTTAAAATCTTAAGTTTGATATGATTTCACGACGAGTTTAACTATGTAAAATTCGCAAGAATGACTTTTTTATTTTTTGCACTTAAGGCTCGAAAATAAGAGATTTTACTGAAATTATTATTTTTCACAAACATTTTTATTGTGCTTTTAGTTTCACATGAAGAAAATGTTTTATTTGTTACTAAAAGTTTCTCCTTTTTTTTCGAACATACTTTGATTTTTAGCGTGGCACAAAGATGTGATGGAAAGAAAATCTAATTGCAAATAAATAAACAACTTCTAAAAAATAAGAGCCTCCCACTTTTTTTTTCTTGTTCTTAGCATAAACATGTGAAGATAACAATGAGCAATTCAATTAAAAATTGCTCGATGTTTATTATAAAAAATATTTATCCGTTTAATTCCATAACTTAGCTTTTTCAAAGTAGATAATAATAGTGAAATCTATCTAATTTTTATCGTATTATGTAATAAAATTTTACTGACAGTTGATTAGATAAAAACTACTAGCGTAATCTCTTTGGAATAGAACACCAACTACAAGTTCTAGTAGGGCTTACCATACTCTGAAGGTCATTGGTTTAAGTAACTCACTGCAATTTATCAGGAATAAAGGTGTCCGGAAATCGTTGGACACTTCGTAAAAAAAAACAAAGAAAAAAAAACACCATAATTACGAACTGTACTTGAATAATTATTGACTTATATGAGTGCTAGATTTTCATTTCCTGTATATCTGTATGAAAAATTGTGATAAATGAGTCTATGTGTCAAGGGCTTAGTAAATGGTGATATTTATAAAATATGTTGTAAACTTTCGTACTTCCCCAAGTCAACCAGGAGGTTTTCAATGTGATTTTTCAACAGGACGTCATACCGCCATATTGGACAACGTCTGTGCCCAATGGCCCCAATCAACATTTCGCGTACAGATGGATCATTCGCGGTGTTCCACTTCAGTGGCCTTCTCGATTACCAGACTTAACTTCCTCGGATGTTTTCATGTGGGATTTTGTTGGAGCTATTGCTTACAGGACTACAGGTGCACTATTCTAGAAGACCTCAAGCAGAGAATAGCAGCTGCTGTACGCAACATAACTCCACAGATGCGTTCAAATACTTTAAAAATAAAATTTATAACCTTTTAGATATCGTACCAGTCACCAGAGGATCTCATATTGAAATCTTTTAAACTTTTTGTGGCTGGAATCATTTAACAATTACATCATAAGGCTAATGTGTTAAGATTATTTAGGATTTAATTTTATAGTGTCCAGCAGTTCGCGGGCACCCTTTATATACGTAGTGAATTCACAATGAAAGTGCATGTACGATGAATAGTTTTAAAAATCTAATAAAAATGTTATCGATTGCTGCTAAATTTTTCGTTATAATAAATAATATATATATTTTTTTTCGAAATAAAAAGAAGGACAGAAAAGGCTTCCCAAAACGTTCAACTCCCCGTAGGAATCACTTTGTAATGCCGTAGGGACTTTTCTTTACTGCCGTAGGGACTTTGTAATGCCTTAGGGACTTTTTCCCTGCCGTAGGGAAGATTTCCAACAACTATGAGCTTTATTAAAATGTTATTTGAGCAATTTATGTGTGTTTCGTGGTATTTTAGCTTTACTTTATTGCAAAAATAAAGCATTGACACTTTGTTAGGCAAAAAAGTATCATACTGTGAGTTAGCATCAATAATAATAATAGAGGGAGGTGGCCCAAAATGATCCTAGCCGGCAAAACAATCCTCATATGTTTTTTTTTTTAGGTACAGTTGGCGCTATGTAGCGGGTGACACGTAAGCTAGTTGTGGCAAGTGAAGAAGAAGCAATGAAAGTATTGAAGCGGTCACAATATTACACGTCTAATAGAATTCTACGAAAAATTTCTTTTATAACAGCTGTTATAAGGTAAGCACTGCCTTTCTTTTTAATTAGTTATAGAGTCCTTTCACGTACAAAAATGTAACTTGGCTTACTGAATGGAGAACGTTTTTAGAAGGGCATTACACTTAGTAAGTCTGTTTCGTTTCTCAGCGTCTTCCAGTAATATGACCTAAAGTGGGCAGCTTTTTTTGCCGGATGAAGTCATCCGTCGACTAAAGAAACACCAGTACTAGGTCCTAGCCATCATGGGAGCCCTTCAAATGTTCTCAAAGTGTGTGACTCCTCATTATATTATTTAAGTTATTTCTGCGTTTATTGTATGCTATACCTTTTGAATCATAATTTTGAAATTTTCAATTTTATTGTTTGTGACACTTTTTTATTTTAGCATTTTCATAAAATAAATTATGCATACTATATGACTGTCAAACTTTTTAATTCCATTCTGTATTGTCACAATTACTTTTACATCTTTTATTTTGACTATAAAAGTCAATTTAAAATTATTTTAAAATAAAAGATAATTTTGCCCTTTGGTTAAGGTTAAAATTACATTTTGGACACTTTCTCAAAATTCGTTTTTTTTTATTTTTTATTTTTCATTACTCAATGTTTGACGCTGTATTTTGCATTATAAAAATATTATTAAAATATATTTCATGAAAAATATAGCTTCAAAAGGATGAAGTTTTATTTATTATTTCATACAATATTTGCCTTCAAGGGGATCATTTTAGGCCACATACCTTTTCTTTGATAGATGCGAATTAAAAAATACACTTAATTAATTTCTCTTCAGTCGCTTTTTGAAATAGTTTACAAGCATATGACAAACTAGAATGAGAAAAAAGACTGACAGATGTGCAATGTTTTGGACTTCTGTCCAAAGTTTAGTTTCTTCTACATATTAATGTTCATCCCTTATAATAAATCAAATTACACTTAAAATATCTCGTTTCTTTTTTTCACAGGTTTTGCTATAGTCATACTTTACTACATTGCAAAATGATGTAGTTACGAATTCCGATACTTTATAAATTGTATAAGTAACTACAGCATGTATGCTGGTATAAGTAACACTATATTTTTTAGTAGATATTTACTATATTTTTTAAATTAAAATAGAGCAGAAACAGAATTAAATGATTACTTTTTTTACTTTGATACCCCCTGTTCTTAGTTCAAGTAATTGACTTCAATATATCTTCAAATATATATTTTCAAACTTATAAGGAAATGGAACTATTTCAGCTTCAAAAAGCGAAATATATTACATTAAAATAATAGGTTTAGAAAAAATTGTTATCATCTACAATGCATTTCAAAACTCAATTTATGATAGGAAAGAAAACCCTTACTTTGTCTAGCTTGCATAATAAATGATACATATATATGTGTGTGCTTGTGTGTTTCTTTTTCAAGGACCAAGTGTACATTTTATGGTTATTAGGAAGGGAGAGAGAAGTTACTTTCTTTATGATCCAATCAATGGCGATGCTGAAATGCTCGAGGTCTTCAGCGGTTTAGATTTCTTTTCGTTTTCCATGAAATAGATACTTTCTCGTCACAATTTGTCTTTAATTATTTCAAGTCTTTCCATCATTGTTAGTGCATTCTTATTATTTTATAAGGAAGCTATCATGTTTTTTGGAATAATGAAATTTCATAACTGATTTTATAAAAACGTAAATGCATTTATCTAATTCATATTCGGGTTTTATGAACGTGGTTATATCAATGGATAAATTTAAATTTGTGACCTTGAGGGCTTGGTACAAAATGATTAACATAGAAAAATCTAACTAATATTGTTATTCATTTTCAATATTGAAAAATGTATTTTGCGTCTTTTTTTTACATGCATGATTAATTTCGTTTTTTACACTTTACATCGGAACGCAAATATATTTTTAACTTCAGTCTGACAAGCAAACCGCTCATGGCCTAACTTATCTAAAATTTAATGAATTACATCGTAATTTTTTATATATTTCAATTTATTTACTGCAATTCCAATTTACTGTATTGTGCAATGTATTGAAAATGGTGTACTCAACAAGTTATGTTTATTTTACATGGGAACAGCCAAAACAATTCCAAATTACATTTTGCTCTATGAATAGTCATTTATTTTTATTAGTCATTTGTTTTATAAGTATACTTTAGAGATATATATCTATTTTAAAGAAAATGAAAATGAGTTAAATTCTTAATTACTACATATTAATTCAATCAATCGAATGTAGGATTTGTAGAATTTATTTTTATTCCAGTTGATAACTATCAAAATTTCCAATACTTAACGATCTATGGAATTTTATTGACTTTTATCTATTTAAAGAACAATGGAATAAGTATACACATTTACATAAACTAAAAGTTTATTGAGAAAAAAAATAGTATAACTTGAATATTCGCCACTGTAAAGGATTGCACGCAAGAGTAAATGGAGAAGTGTTTTAATGGCAACTGTATTAGGAAATGGTAATTAAGAATGCGCATGTGTAAACCGCAAAAGAATGAAATTTCGCTATGGTTGGCAAATGTCCAAACTGATCCATCGTTATATATCGAAATAATTAATTCGTTTGGTATAAATTATCTTCTGTTACACCTACAACAGCTAAAATAATAATATATTTATGTATACAAAATCTTTTTGCAAGCATAGTTAAAAATATTTATTTATATCGCTAAATCTTTTTAAATATTTGACTTCAGTTACTTTCATACTTCCCTAAAAGTATATTATTTATTTTATTCTCGGATTGGTGGACAATACTTTTTGGATAATTGAAAAAAAAATTAAATTACTATTTGTCATTCGAAGAAATTAACATTTTTAACTATGTATATATATATATATATATATATATATATATATATATACATATATATATATATATATATATATATATATATATATATATATATATGCATTAGATTAGCAAATTTTGTATGCGTATATGCATTATTTGCAAATCTCAATAGCGCTGTGTTATATTACTTTTATCAATTTTCTTTTAATTCCGTATAAAGGAAAAATATTCAAATAACCAATTTGAATTTGTCTTTAAAGAGAACCGTCTAAACACATGCAGTTCCTCAGATAAAATCAAATGCATCTAAAACGCATATAATGAGGCACTTTTACAGTCCACTGACTTCACGGCATTATTATTGCTGCACCCTCATTACGTCTTCACTCTTTTTATCGCCCAGCACTGGTTCATTTAACACGCCCGGCTCCTTTAACTTTTTCACTTACCTGTCTGTTAAGTGGCATGCATTTTTCTTTACCTTTCGAGTCAGCAGTTCACTGGTAGATTTACGTGCCTGTAAATATCTGCAGACCTTAATTACCTAATTAATTGGAACAGAATATCAGCATCTGGAAAATCTATCTGTTACGTGTTTACCTTAATTGCCTTTAATTACTTCGCTTTTAAAAGATTTCGACAAAATGTTTCAAAATTCATTACGCTTAAATTTATTTACTTATCTGTTATTTTGCTGAGCTAAAACATTCTCAGTTCAATATTAATATGCACATTTCTCAGAACATGAAATACTAGTTTTGATACTCTTGTGCATGGTAGTTCGTACAAATGTGTCAAGTATATGAAAAACTTATCGTATTTCATGCAAAATCAAAAGTACTGTTCCTCAAAATACCTTTTCTTCTGAACAAATAATTCAACAAATTGATATTGCCAAATTCTTTCAAAAACGTAATAAAAAACAATTAACCCATTTATGCCTAGTGTCCCTTTTTTGGGACGGCATTTTCGCTATTAGTCGAAAAAGTTATTTATTTTTCCTAGCCTTTATTCATCAGTATTGAGCCTCAACTCAAAAAAATGTTTTAGCATGACCAAGTAGGATGTTGATATTTCGATTTTTATGCATAATGATTTTAAAAGAAATCACCCCTTGTTCAAGAAGTTGACATCAGAAATATACCTATTATTTCTGTTGTCAGTAAAAATCGAAGAAAGTCGCAAAAATACCCAGGCAAAAATGGGTTATGGATAAATTGGGTTCTAAAAGCATTGAACAGACATTTTTTACTATAAATCTAGAACTTTATTTTTTTAAAAATGTTTTATAATTTTAAAATGTCTTGCAAAAAGATTTTTTTTCTTTTACCGTATAAAAACCCCTAAATGAACACTAGTAATGGTTCCTTTGATATTTTCGGACTTACTGAGAGGTTAGAAATTTTGATGATTATAGATTCTTATACATAAAGAAAAGTGCATACAAAAGTAACAAAAAGCAACGTTAAAAATATCGCTGTTTATTGGAAATTTTGCAATCCAGTTGTTTCATTTAAATTTTATTAACTGTCTCAGCGCAAAAAGATAAGTTTCGAGTCATTTTTCAGGTTTCCTTTTATTTTCAATAACAGCACATTCGTCTTTGTTGACTTATTCCTTCAACAGTATTTTATTTTCGCGACACGGCATGTGTGGCTTAGAATTAAATTTTCGAAACAGCAAAACATTTCTTTAAATTGCCAGAGTAATTTTCCATTATCAATTTGAGAGCATCAGCTTATTTTACTAACGATTGCCAAAAGCTGATTCTAACTTCATTTAATAAATTAGAGATTGAAATATCTTTTTTTTCCCATTTTCACGTGATTTAGTTTGTATTGTCATGCTTGAAAAAGCTTCTTTGCACTTCTTTCCGTATATAACTAAATATCCTCTTAAAATGAACTTTTCTATGTGCTCCCTTCAAAATCCTATCGGAGCATGACACCTTTAGTGTTCTAACAAAGAGTTTGTCTCGGGTTTTAAATTTAATAAAATAAAATTGATATACCTCCCCTTGTTCTCCCGTCTCATATTCGGCACAGTTTTTTTAACTTTGTACCTAACTTATAAATCATGTGACTCTATGCAATAAAATTCTCAACACCAACAAGTGAGCGTATTTTTCGTTTCCACTGTAGCCCGTGAAATGTGTCTCAAAAGTTTTTGAGATTGTCATAAATTGTGTTCTAACAATCGGCTTATTTGAGTGCGGCATCCATGACCACGAGGACATATGCATGCTCCAAAGATATCGTGCACAGTTAATTTTTCTTTTCCTATTATTTATTAACACTGCTTATTCTAGTAATATTCTATCATCAAAGTAAAATTTTCGAGAAAATAGCTCTTTTAAAGTGTCCTGGAAATGATGGATATATATTTCTTCATTAGGATTTCTTAAAAAGGAAAGAACATATTTTATTTCTTGCAGTTCTGTGAGAGCCATCATGCATCATGTTTTAGACTGCCATATCTTAAAATTGAAAAATGAGTTCTTAATATATAGTTATTTCCGTAGGATACTATTACAGATATGAATTCGAAATTTTGCTTTAGAATTGTATCATTTCTCTTTTCGTTCACAGGAAAATTAAAATCATAATATTCTGGGATGGCAAAGCAGCATGTCATTGTAAAAATAACCAATTTAATTCTTATTCTATTAAATCTCTCTAGTGAAGTTGTCAGTAAATTGCTGTTCCGTAAATTATCTTTATTTAACGTAAGCATTATTTGGATCTCTATGATCAAATTTATATAGTATTTCTCATAAATAGGGATTTTCGGAAAATTCGATATGAAAATATTACGATAATATTTCAACGTTTCCGTTTTATTTTCATACAAGCATCAGTGATAAGGTGTTAATATATGCGTGAGAATCATAATAGTTTATTTAAAACGTACCAGCAGTTTCATACAGACGTCAGTGATAAGGACTTCATATATACAATGAAAATGATAACAGTTTATTTAAACGTACAACTTTTCTTATTTTATACAGAATTCAACATCATATTTATGAAATTGCTGAAAATTATATCTCTATGCATTGTTTTATTTACTACCTAACTGTTTCAGACATTCTTTAAAAAGTTAAATCTATTCGTTTTTCTCAGTATAACCGAGTAAATATAACATAGGAGTGTATGCAATGCATGTCTTGTGTATAAAATTTATTCACTTAAAGTAATTTTAGTTTGTGTATTACCTTAGATAACCATAAATTTCTGTGGAATTGTTTAATTATTGTCTCATGCATTCTTAACTGTTCTGTGTATGAATTAAATTTATTTTATACTTTATGTACTTTTAATTAATTTCTTTTTTTGTGTGGAAGCATCCTTGCATTTATATATCACGAAGAAATGAATTTTTTCTTCACAGTCTAAGTACACATATTAAACTAAACTAATTGCACCAAGGGCTTTAAAAAATTCTCCAATAATTAATTGCAAATCAAAACTTTTCGAAAAATGACACATCCTGCTAAATTTTCGATTTTTAATTTTTTTTTCTGCAAGTCATGCTATTGATACAGGTTTATAGCTTATTGTAGCGTACTGTACATATTATGAAGAGGCATTTAAAAAATTTTGAAGTGCATGACATAATTAGTTTATCTGCATTTCTGTACCAAAAATTACATGCTTTGTTCGAGTTAAATGGAAAATCTTCGTAAAGTAAATGTATAGGCAAAACTTACAAATAAAATGTCCCTTCCAGAAAAGTAACCCTAAGAAAACTTTTCTCTCTGCGTGAAGAGGCTTCATCTCGTCAGATGCCTAATTTCGTTTAGACAACTTCCATAGTTTATCTAAAAGAAGCATGGACCTCATAACATCCAATTTATCGTCACACGACCGACAATTTCTGCATCATGTGAAGACAGTTGTATCTGTGGCCATTAATTTTCTGGTGTGCGATAAAATACTGAATGATTCTTATCATTGGAAATTTTGAAAAGTTTTCGATGCTCAACATAGTTCTGATGGTGAATAAACGAGATTTTCTGATAAGTTTTATTTTCCTGTGTGACGTGACAGATAAGATGCAGGAATAGAAAATAAATAAATTTATATAAATTGCCATGTTGTTTTATGTAATCGATTATAAAAGTACTGTTTACACATGTTTTACTTTAATAATTAATACTTTACATACGTGCGTTTTATAAATACCTAATTAATTTATTTCTTTCCTTGAGATTTTAGTTTCACGTACATCTTTTTCCGCAGATATTTTTATTCAATTGACTACCTCAGCAGTTTTATGAGAGATTTTTGTAATATTGATGCATGCAGTCAACATGCATTTCATTAATGCTTATGAAAGTTTTCAAATTCAATTTAATACCATACATTCAATCACATATCAGTTAAAATATAAATCTGTTTCAAAATATTTTATTTTGTATTACTAATATTTAAGTTTAAAAATATATTAATACAAATTTTTTCAGTGGAAAGTTAAGAAGTAACTAAAAAAATGAAACAATTTAACATAAAAAAAATAATTTCTGTGGTATGAGAAGTTTGAAGTTTCTGATTCTATTTCACTACCCACCCCCCAAAAAAACAATTAAAATAAAATAAAAAATAAAAATAGGGAATTTATTTAACAGACTTTAATTGAAATTTGAGAAATCTTGAATTGAATCTTTATGGATTTTCATTTACAAGTGGCTACTTAGTATAATAGCAAGTCATTAAATGTAGGCATCCCCAGACAGCACATAAGCTTAAATCAAGCTTGACATTTCTTTGAATTTGACGTATTAATACAAGCATGACAGTTCAATTCATTTTAAGTTTGCAGCAAGCTTGGGGAAGTCATTTGAACTGTCAAGCTTGAATACAACTTGATTACTGGTTTATTTGGAAAGCCACATTCACATAACAAATAATTTATCATCAGTCATAAATGTACTTGACCATAGAATTAAAAAAAAAGATTCTATATTTCCAAATATTGAAATTCTTCAAAATAAAACACAATTATACTACGAAATTATTTCAAAATCAGTCGTTTGTCTCGATTTTGGCCACTATTGCCTAACATGAGTGTCGCGATATTGAAAATTTTAAAACGTGTGCTGCTTTTAAATTTATATTATGATTATTTCCCTATTAGTAGAATCTCTAAATCACACATAAAATTATTTTAATTTTGATTCATCCCATGGAAAAAGTAAAAGAGACAGATCAACACATCGGCCACTGATCGATCTCGCCAGAAAATGGCGTGATAACGATAACAGTCACTTCAAACTTTAGGTTAGGACGGTTAGAACGCTGGCTTCCCAACCCATAGATGCCGAGTTGGATCCCAGCCGCGGACGTTTGATGGAAACAGATTAAAATAACTTGAAATTTCAGTGTAGAGGGGAAAATGCGTGGAAAAATAAAATATGTGGGGCGAGTTAACCGACGGGCGCCCCGTGTATTAAGGAATTTTCATTTTAGGAAAATTTTTTAAGCTTAAAACTAAGCTTGATATGTCAATCTTGATTCAAGCTTGCTATGTCAAACTTAATACAAGTTGGGAAAGTGTAAACTAGAACACTTGATTCAAGCTTACATTAAGCTTACACGCTTGAAATTTTCAAGCTTAATTCAAGTTTATTGAATTGATAAATCAAGCTTGCTGCAAGTTTGATGCAAGTTTACTGTGCTGCCTGGGTCATCATTGTTGCTGAGCATCAATATAATATTGCTGATATATTTGAAGCTGTGTTTTGTTCTAATTTTGACTCGTATTGCAAGGTGCATTTTACATAAATGGGCACCAATAGGAAATAAAAACATACACTGTGTTTCTATTGTGATAATTAAAACTACACAAACTGGTTATATATTTTTTTTTCAGTAATGTAAATGTTATGTTCCAATAAGAAATGTTAGTCTGTTTTTTAAATCGAATTTACTTTTTTAATTAATTATAGGAAATTTCCTATGAAATGTTTCAAATTTAATTGAATATTGCAGACTTTTTAAAATACACAACTTTTTAAAAATATATCAGCAGCATTGTGTTTTACACAAAACGATGTTGATTCACGAAGTTAATTCGCTGTGTTTGTCGAGATACACCGAATGTACTAAAGTATAAGCAAATAGTCGGTCTTTCACCGACGTATTTGGTATGTGCTGACATTCACCGGTGGAAGTCGACATTCTACAATTTCGGCCTTTCACAATGACAGATATACTAGGATTTACCAATTCCGAATTCTATAATACAGCAGTAGAGGTGCAAGATATTTAATTTGAATCGGGTAACTTTAAAAGTTACTGAATACTTTTGCTGCAATTATTAAATATAATATGAAGATTATAGAAGAATTATTTATCTCAAAGTATTATTTATCTAAAATAATTCCCTCCAAATTCAGACTGAAAAAGAATATATTTTGAAAAAAGCTTTTTAGTAAACATTTCTTAAAAATGCAACTCTATTCTACTCCCTTCGAAGAGTATACGGTCTCTTACAAGAATAATACCAAAGACTCACTATCATACATCCGATAAGGAGGGAAAAGAATCCGAAAAGCTGTAAAACTGCAATCCCATTTTCAAATATTTTTTCCGGAATGCACGTTGCGTGCAGTTGCACTAATTCCGAAGGAGGTTCATACGAATCCGTCTTTCATTGTAACAGCATTGCGGTCTTTTCCATTACTTGATGCATTCCCCTTATTGGAATTTCTCTTATCACTGTAACATCTTTTTATTATACGAGGATGAATACGTATTGGAATATATTCTCAGATTTCTTCTTGAGAACAACTGTTACGTAGTTTTAGTGCATAGAGGAAAAAATCAATATTGGCTATCGAATATACATTGGATGCAGATATATCAGCTCCTATCAGTCGTATGAACGTACTTTTACTGTTATGTTTCATTTTGCTCTCCATCTCACTATAGATATTTGCTTAAACATATTTCTGATATCATAACCCGTAATGTATTATTATTTAGCTGATAAGACGTAATAAGTGTGTATCATGAGATTTTTTTTCTTTCTCCTGATAAAGAACTTTCTGTGATTTTCGTGCGAGATATCCTAATGTAGAAATAAACATATAAAGTAGGATATTTTGTAAATGCAAAGTGAATTTTCTATTTGTGAGTAAATATGCCCGATATTTTTATTTATCAATAATGTGCATACTTTAAAAACTGATTTGTATGTATTTTTCGTTCGCCGACTATCACAAAGAGGCAAGAAATATGGTGAAATAAATATTTCTCTTTTTTATTTTAATTTAAAAATCATCCGAGACTGCATGGAGCTCGCGCATTAGCCCCAACGATTACGGACTTGGCTATTAATTCTTAAATCCCTTGATAGAGGGCGGATTTTGGCTTCCTTTTGGGTGTTCACATAATAAGGTAACGAAATCTTATTCGAAAAATGCTCACGATTTAAAAAGAAAAGAACTTAGGTATCGTGTACTTGTAATGTAAAAGTTATAAATTGGATTTAGATAAATATTCTCTATCTTTCAGATACTTATATTTCAAATTCATACATTACTACGGGAAGTATTTTCAATTAATTAACAATTCATAGGGATATATTATCTCTTCAAGAATAAGATACGCTTTAAAATTTTTCAAGATGGAGAAACTGTTGCAAGGAATTTATTTTCAATTAATTGAATTTGCAGCTAGCATTACTACATCAATATTTTCTGATACTTGAAAGACAACTACCCAAAAATACAAGAAGGAAGAACCTTTTTTTTTTTTTTTGAAAAAATAAAAATCCTTCCCTTTGTTGCAGAAAAAAATATCAACTTCGACAAAACATTTACTTCATGACAGTTTGTCAAATGACATCGGCAGTTATCAATCAGACTTCAAAAATGAGTAAGAATAAATTATAGCGATATATTATCTCTTCAAGAATGATAAGATACGCTTTAAAATTTTTCAAGATGGAGAATCTGTTGCAAGGAATTTATTTTCAATTAATTGAATTTGCAGCCAACATTTCTACATCAATATTTTCTGATACTTGAAAGACAACTACCTAAAAAATACAAGAAAGCCGAAATTTTTTGTTGATAATAATTTTCTTCCCTTTGAAGCAGAAAAATACCAAATTCTACTAAACATTTGCTTCATGGCAATTCGTCAAACGACTTCGGCAGTAATCAATCACAGCTCTAAAATGAATAAGAATAAATGATAGGGATATATTATCTCTTCAACAATGATATGCTTTAAAATTTTTCAATATGGAGAAACTGCTACAGAGGAATGGATTATAATTCCAGAAAAAAGACAGAAAATCATTATCTACATCTTGACCTTTATATTCTCCTTGCTATTGATAGAATTAAATAATCTGTTATAAAACTATAATGGAGGTGAAATAAAGGTTTCGAACAACAAATGTACTCCAATTGTCAGGACCAGCAAGCCCAAAATATAAACTTAAGAAACATTCTTTAAACATATGATCCACTCCAAAAAAATGTAAGGAAACGTTTGTCTTTCATTCTTGAAAAACATCTCTTAAAATAAATTTAAGATAAGCTGCTTGCAAGAAGAAATAAAACTAATGAGAACAGATACATAGCCAAAAAAAACGGGGTCGAAGAATGACTAGACACTATGCGTTCATTTACATGTACACAGCTACATGTACACATGTACACATGTACACATGTACACAGCTACCGAAAAAAAATGCTTAAATGCCCTTTATTCGGCAGACGTCTTCGTACAGCTAAGTTAGGTATTTCAATTGTTTAAGAATAATATACACTTGTTTCAATTTATTTCGGTACATTAAACTTTGCAAAAGGATGATCGACGTCCGGAAAAAAAATAGTTCTTGATTTCTTCCCGCATAGTTATACATTTAAAAAAAAATCCATCACAAACCTACATTTTACACTTATAAAAGGATGTGTATGGAATGTATTTTTAAAGGTTAAGAAACTTTTATTGATCACGCTTCACTGAGTATGGAAAGCTCAACAAAACGGACCTATTTTTAAAATGGTGCTATTTACTCAAACATGAATTCGGATAAGTTCTAGCTAGAAACTGGGAACCACACACAGGTTGTTTAAACGTTAATAGGCGTTCATAGAATGTTAATGAGCTCTCTCTGAACGTTTATAAACGTTCTTAGAATATTAGTTAAATTTTTCTGAACGTCAATAGACGTCCCGATATCCTGTATGCCTTGTGCAAATTCAGGAAACTTTTGAGGAGGTAGGACAAAAAGTATTACCACATGAGCACATAATTAATTAAAATATCATGCAATTTAAATTCGTTTCTCCTGCTTTTAAAATATTTAGATGTTTTACGTTCTTTCTAAGTATACAGAAAGATCTTTTCCGTTTAGCTTTATTCTCTTCAGACCAGACATAAAACTCACATCTCAAAATAAATAACGATCTCATAATATTTTTTAAAAAACCTATAACACTCTAAAACGGCAAGTGGAAAGAGTATTTTCAAATAAATTTCCGAATAAATGTCTAATTTCCATTATCTGTTTCAATAGGAAAGAATTGTTACCACCCACAATAGACAAGACTGTCTGGAAACTTTTAAGGGTAAATGATGTAATACAAGTTCCTTCAGCTACATCAGTCTTGAAAAAAGAGGGAAAAAAATCTGATGTGTCCAACACATGACTTCCTTGCACGTCTATTAAATCAAAAATGTTTTTTACGCACTTCCTCTAAACTTATTTGTTTGAAAGATATAAAATATCAATAATAGTAAGGTATAGCGATTTCTAGCCAAACATTTCGATATCGCCAAGCTGAGTTCAATTTGAAAGATTTCTTTCTGACACTTTATTTGGCGATATTTCACCAAAAGCCGACAAACTTGAGATAGTTTGCGAGATTTTGGGGATAGTCAAAGTAGTCATTGACCACAGACTTTCAATGAATTGAATGCATCCATACACCTTAATGTATTTAAAGTCATTTGGCTCACCCTGTAAATAAATTCCCAGTCGATTGCTGTCAAAAAAGATATTGAAAACCGTTAGATATTATAATATAGTTCTAAATACAAAAGTTCAAAATTATACGGGTTAAAGTTTTAGAGTTATACAAAATACGAAATAATTTTTGGCGCCAAATTTGGCGATATTTCGGCGAAACTCGTCAATGTCGACGACATTTGGCGAGATATTAAGCATGGACCAACAATGACAGATTATCGCCAATTTTGGCGATATTTCGCCAAAACTCGCCAAGAACGATGACAAATGGCGATACTTTGGGCATGGACCAAATGACTGACTATCGCCAAATTTGGCGACATTTCGGCAAAACTCGCCAAGGTCGAGGACAGACGGCGAGATTTTGGGCATGTACCAAACAATGGCTGTCTACAATTGTATTATATTGAAGATGTCCATAGACATTAAAGTACTGAAATTCTTTTCGGTGGTCCTGTAAATAAACTCTCCAGTAGATTTTAACCAAAAATCGAGATGCACAACTAGATGTTACAACAATCTTATATATGAAATTTCATAATAGTTTTTGAGATTTGAGAGTTAAATATGTACACACGTACACAAAAAAGTCGCCAAGCTTGGCGACTTTTGGCATAGTACTTGAGGGAGGCACGTGACCGTGGTCGGACCATTACCTAACTTATGTGGTAGGACGGTATTGTTCTTGAAATGGATGAATCTCCTAAAATTGCCATTGACCGTAATGTATTGGAAATCTTTTGAGTGTTCCTGTAGCAGAACTGTAAATGATAAAGACACTTTTTTTTAATGGAGAAATTCATTTTCTAACTCTTTACAGCATATATCACTTCTGAGTCGTTTGAAATAGCCCAATACCTCTAAAAAACGCTTTGATGAATTTCGGCCCATAGAGCGTAATGTATTTCGAATCTTTTAGGCGGTTCTGTAGAAAAACTATCCAGTCGAATGGAACCGAAAGGAGAGGTGCACAACTAGATGTTACAACAATCCTAAATATAAAGTTTCAACATTCTACGCCTAATAGTTTTTGAGATATGCGAGTTTAATGAATTTCGGCCCATTGAGCGTAATGTATTTCGAATGTTTTGGGCGGTCCTGTAGATAAACTATCCAATCGAATGGAACCAAAAGGGGAGGTGCACAACTAGATGTTACAACTATCCAAAATATGAAGTTTCGACATTCTACGCCTAATAGTTTTTGAGATATGCGAGTTTAATGATTTTCGGCCCATGGAGCGTAATGTATTTCGAATCTTTTGGGCGGTCCTGTACATAAACTATTCATTCGATTGCGACCAAAAGGGGAGGTGCACAACTAGATCATAGAACAATCCTAAATATCAAATCTCAACATTCTACGACCCATAGTTTTTGAGATATGCGAGTTACATACATACGTACGTACGTACGTACGTACGTACAGACGGCATGGAAAAACTGACCACAATAAACTCGCCGCTGGTCAAAATGAGTTGCAGACGCGTTTATATGATCGTGCATGCTAGCCTACGATGAGATGCATCGAAAAAAATTTTAAAATTCAATTTAGAGGTAGTCAAAATCGGTTTTTTTGTCGAAATTTGGCCCCCAAAATTTTTCGGGATCACATTACTTCCTTATACTACGTACAAGGAAGTAAAAAAGCAAGATAATATTCTTAAATTACATTTTGAATAACTGCAATTACATTCAAATAATCTTATGTGTAATAGCAAAAAAGAACTGAAATAAAATAAAATAAAATAAAATAAACGGCAAACAAAAATAAAATGTGTGCGGCGACAGTGTGCAAAATTTACACATTCACACGAGTTGAGATCATTTTATTCAAAATAAAATCATCCAAGGATGTGTACGTGAGTTTAGAACTACAAAAAATCTTAAAGAATCGTTTTAAGGTGGAAACTCGAAGATCCACATAGGTCGATGTCTGGATCCAAGAGGGTGTTGTGTCATTATAAATGCACTGTAATCAAAGAAGGAAAAATCTCACGCATTCATGTGGGTGTTTATAAATTTGGAAATCTAGAAATAATTTTTCTGCCTATAGCAATGTAACCATCATTCTTGAATTTATTTAATCAACTTTCCATTTGTCTTGCATCATGCGCCTTATTCGATGCACAATTTTTTGAAAACATACTAAACACTTATTTGGAAGCTATCTTCTATGTAAGCAACATGAAAGGAACTTCTAGTGAAGGAAACCAGAGCATTAGTTTTAAAAGCTTATATATCAAATATTTATAAGTAGAACAATCGATGCTTTCCTCCGGAAAGAATTAAAATGTATTAAAAGTTTGTTTTTTATTTTTCCACATTTGTGTCCAAAGCTTTTTTCAGAAAACGACATGGTTTTGACAACTTTCCAAGGTTATTTCATTGATAGTATTCCTTAAACAATTATTAACTTGTCAAACCTCATAATTTAGATTTTTAATGTTCTTCGTTGGAATGTAAGAATAATACAGATTGAGGGGAGTATTTTTCAGAGCAAATATGTTTTTTCGTATTACATTTGATAGGTTAGGAATAATTGGTGTTCTATTAAATTTTCATAAATAAGAAATTCTTTAACTGAATATATTTTTATTATTTTTTTATTTTAGATTTAGAATAACATTATAAAGTAAAGTAAATGGCGGTAATACATATATACCCCTGGCCCACTTACCTCATCTCACAACGTATATTTTGTTATTTGATATAATTCTGTATGCACACGGATTTATGAGGTTACTTTCAAGGGATTATAATAGAAAAATCCATATTCATGGGGGTCATTTGAAAAAAAAAAAAGAAGCTACCCCAATCTATTAATATTGAGCTGCTGCTCTGTTGAAGAGTTCAACGCTCTGTTGAGTAGTGAACGGTACTTGTATCTCAAAAAAGGGATTTACCTACAAAAAACAGTACTTTCACTTTGAGAGCCACTGCAACAGTATTTGTAAGCTCCAAAGTGAAGAGCCAACACTTCCAACACTGCTTTTTATCATTTTTTTGATGTTCAATATCTGTTGCGCGTCGTTCTAAAATTGGCGTCTACCTTTATCATATTGAAATTTCCTCCACGTGTCCCGATCGTGCTTTTATTTACAGTTTACAGAGTTCATATTTTTGAGTGTATAACGTGCCCGTTTTTTTTTCCTGATACATGAACCGTTTCAGCATTCTTTAGAGTTTCTGCATGGTCTGGGCATTTTGCGCCCTGAAAAGAAAAGAGCGTTACCATTCAAAACTTTTGATTTTCTGAACCTACAACCAGAATTGTTATCATTATTGTTCACAGAACTCCAAGCGCATACCTCCGAATAAGTGTATCCGAAATCTCAAAGCCCTTGATGTTCATTTGTCGGGATGCGTTTTCTTATGAAAACCTATATCAATGCAATAACGTGAAAAAATCTATATGTTTCAAAATCTTAATTTTTATCTCGACGTTATGCTCAAGGTAACCTTGAATTCGCCAGGAAGTTTACAGGAGCCCATCTTAAATAATTACCTGAATACAATAACACCGCAATATACAACCTAAATAAAGAAATGCTTATCGACCAATTCTGAGTTGATAAACCGATTTACCCATGTCCGACAACGCCCTAGTCTAAAATGATGACACTTCAATAATCCTGTAAAATATCGCCATCTAGCGGTCGCCATTTACATTTTAGGACACATGTTCCAGTGTAAATCTTGCTCGTCATGCTATAACTGATCAGCATGCCAATTTTGTCAACTACCTTTTGAGTCACCCTGTATAAATCTTGTTCCTCAAACAAAGTTTATGAAAGTACACCTGCAGCACAAATTTTACCAAGAGTTCCATTTCCAATAAATATAAAATAGGTTATGAAAATTAAAAGTAGAAACAGAAGACAAGTAATATAATGTATTTTATTAAAACTGAATTTGTCTCGTAAACTATCCACCGGGGAAAACGCAGGAACTATTATCATAATGCCTACGTAATTTGAACAAACAAATTATATTTTAAGATGCAACCTCTGCGAAACTTCAGTTAGTGATACTTTAGAGGCATTATTATTTGGTAAGTCTGTTTCGAAAAATACTCCTCTTTCTGTAAGCCGATATAAACATTTGCATGCCCTCTAATTCACATATTATTGCTCTCTCTCGACAGTATATTCCCTATAGAAGCAAAAATGAAAGCATTAGTGTATTTGCCACGTGGTTAAATTTTTAAAGGTAATTATTTTGAAAAATGGTAACTAAGTCTTATTGATTGCACTGATTACGAAAAAAAAAATAAATCTGAGTTATTATGAAATATTTAAAAAGTTTTCAGTTATAAATTTAGTTCACTTTAATATTTACATCATTAAGGCTGTAAATATTGTGTACAATTTAAATTTTAAAAGATTTCTTGCAGGAGCATAGTGAAAGCGCTCGTGTTCATAATTAATTACGCCTATAAACATATCGTTAAAAATATGTTCAGTAATGTTCATTATAGTGCAGGAATTACCTTAATCAGATTATTCAGAGAACGATGAGTGTCACGTCATATTATAGAAGCTTTCCAATACCCTAAATATGGTTGAAGTAGAATAAAGGCCAAAATACATATTGTATAGCATAATAGTTCCTTCAACATATCTTTTATAAAAGTTATACATTTGTTTGAATTTTTTATTGCCTTCATCCAAAAAGATTGAATTTTAAATTCATTAACTGCAATTTAATGGTGAACTGTTAATTATCTATGCATGTTAATTATGTATAAATCCGAATGGAGTTTTTTCATCTAGTTTTTCATTCTTAACACTGTTACACTTATTAAAGGTTAATTAAGTATTTTGCTATAAAAAAATATTTTATTTTGTTATATAATTTGACAGGTACTTGGGTAGATGCATAATTTTAATTTAAAAGCTAGCCTTACCAAGTAGAAAATGAAATGATTTGAAAAAACTTATATTTTTTTGTCTGTTTAACGTAGATGTAGCTAATCAACTACGTGGTTAAAGGTTGCCATGGATGTTGGTAAGGCTATTAAATTTTCTATACGCCAATTCGAACAGGGTAACAGCATCTTAGAAAAGTAAATGTAAAAGTATAACAGCTGGCATTCTTTAAATTTTGCTTTATGTATACTTTTGATAGTTGTAATGAAATGAGTCTGAGATTTTATTTGTAAGCAGTTTATGCAAATCAAAGTGAAAGTTATGTACATAAAGATTAAATTGTTAAAATAAAGTTCTTATGTCTAATAAATTCGGCCGTCATATTTTCTTAGTATAAATGGGATTTTATCAGTCATCGTATTGTACCATCAGTAGTAACGTATGTAATAAAATTTCTTTAAATGTTATTTTTTAATGGAATCTACAAGATAATACGCCACCGTTAAATAATTTTTTATCACCTATAATCTTTCTAGATCAAGGATAATTTTTTACAGTAAGAGCTTATTTGTCTTGCTCATTAAACCCCACAACCTAGACGTATTTATTGTATTATACCTGAATACATCAATTTGCTTATATAAATCAATTGTAGACAATTTTGGAACTAATAATATAAAATTCATCACATACAACATGTTCAATGATAAATAGACAGTTGTTGTGTATTTAATTGATTTGTATCATTTTCATGCACGGTAAATTTCGCGATTTTATTTTGCAGAAAATTTACACCCTTTCAGAAAAATATTTGGGTGAAATTTCAGTTTCCTATATCGACTACATGCATGAAATATGCTTTAGTAAAATTTGATCATGCACTATATGATAAAAAATTCTAATGCTGCGTTGGAATTGAATTATTTAAAAACATAAGCAATTAATCACGCAATTATGTAATAAATTTCCCTCACACTCCAATACATTTTTAGTGGGGGTACATACAGAATAATATAGAATATTTAACACATTTTCAGAACTTATTCTCGAAATTTTTCTAGATCTCTTTCCTGTAATGCTAGGATTATAGCAAAATCACATCATGTCCATGTAATAAAACGCATATTAGAGTGAGCAATACAATTTGGTTTTCTCTTATTGTAAGAACAGGCAAAATACCACTTTCAAAAGAATAATTCCAACAAACTGCAACAGACTTCAACAAACAGTTTAATGTTATGAAAACATTGATTTTCCGTTACTTAATAATTTTAATATCTCCTTTTGGTTGCATGTTGACAAAAGAAGATTATTGATTTTGAATTTTTAATGTCTGAATGCTTTTGACGTTAGTAATGTTAGGATGACACTGACTTATCTTTTGTTTTTTTTATATTGTTAGTTATTTGTTTGTGAATTGTGTATTTAAAAAAATAATAGAATCAATAAAATATTATATTGAAAATTTGTTAACCCTTTTACACTCTGACGTAGACAACAGAGGAAACAAAAAATTCCTTACATTATCATACATTACTAATATCCTAATTGAGCACATAAAGAAAAACTAATTTTCCTAAGAAAATGAACCCAGATATTTTAATTTTTTTAATTACAAATTTAGTCAATACTATTATAAAGATGTGTAACTGAAAATAGTTTTTTAATCTGGAATGACAATGTTAAATAACAATGAGCATTTTACATAGGTTTCCGAATATGAAGAAAGTGTATTTCTTGCGTTAACGTTATTCAGAAAAGGTTCAGTATAACATGTTTCTCACGCGTCAGTTGTTAAAACAGTAAATAAAATAATAAACAGAAACATTTTTCTAAAACGGAATTTTGAAATTTTGAATATGAATTTAACAAAGATTGTTAGATGAATTTAACAAAGCATTCCCCAAAATGCAGAACTAGAAACGGAGTTCGGCTGTGTCGAGGACACGGCCATGTGCTTTACACGAATACGTGCATGTAACGCGTAATATTTTCTTTGAGTTTCAATGGGTTTAGGCAAACAAATAATTACTGCATTATTTATATTTTACTTTTTTACTTTAACAGTGTACATATTTACTAACTATTTCACACAAATGCTTTTCATATACAATCGATAGCTCTTGACGAGAGATGAGGATTGAAACGTTAACGAATTTTCTAGTTTTTCCGATTCAAAATTTATCCTAGAGGGACATTATGTGACACAGCTAAGTGACCGCAAAATGGCAGAGCTTTCACTCCTGCTGCAAGCGATACGTCACAGTCCTCACTCAACGCAAAGATTTTTTTAATCCTTTAGTTATCGATTGGTGCAATTAAATTTTGGATTGAAATGATAGATATGTAGGTGCAACATCAAACTGTATACCCCGATGTCGTTGTTATAAATTTTCGGCATTGCCTCCTACTGTGGAAGCAAATTTAAAGACGTATTCACGTCAAAAGCTATATTAGCATAGGTATTTAACCCCTTTTCATTACTAAATATTGAAAATAATAATATTCACAAATACAGGACGATGATTGTGATATTATCCAAGTACAAAATATGTCACTCAGAATTTTATAAAAAGCATACAATTATCCAAATGAACATTTAAAAATAGATTTCATTTTAATTGTTCTAAAATTAGCCATTTCTCCAATGTTAGTTCGAATTGTTCGCAATTTATTTTACAGAAACTTTGCCGTCTTAGCAATTCAATTACGAACGCCCGTGAAAAAAAAGAAAACAAAAAAGTTTCATGATTAATTAGAATACAAACTCTTGCCATTTAAATTATTTTTTATATTAATATAATGCTTGTTATATTTCAAAAGCATACGATTTTCTTACTATAATTAGCATTGGTTTTTAGTAATAATTAACGCCATTAATTTTATATTTCCGTGCATTTTTTCATTTACGTATTAATATAATGCAATATTTATCCGATCTCATATGTCTCCAACTACATGAGAAAAACCAATTCAGTACATTAATAATATGAAGAAATCTGTTTATTACTTAATTTCAATCAACCTTTTTATGGCTATAAATTTGCTGAAGTGGATTCATTTTAAGTAATCGTCTTACATATTAATTAAATTAAATAAACGTTGCTTTGAAAATTAGCGAAAAGTTACTAATGCACATTTTATCCTATTCAGACCAGTTATTACCTAAGTATCATGAGAAGTGATTCCTTAACTTACATTACTTGTAATTACATGAGAGAGAAAAATATCTGTTGTAAAATTGGGGAATTTATTTCTTATAAGATTTTTTTTGTGGAAATTATGTATGCACCAAGCAACATACAAATAAAAGTAAGGTGATCTAATATTGTTGTAATATAACTTAAGGCGGAATTATACCAATTTTCTGTTTATGCTGAGTATTACTGTCGATTTATGAATATAGTATTTTAGAGTTATTTTTTCTATAAAAGTTAGTTTTAAGTGTAATTCATCAAAATTTGTGACTAAAGAGAATGTTTTTTGTTGTGTCTTTGCCTATAAATAATTCTGAAACTTTTCCTCAGGTAGACCATGACAAATATTTTCCCAAAAAAAACTTCTTTTAAACGACAGTCATTCTGTAATTCTGTAGTATTCGGGATAAAAATAAATTGCTTTACAGCTGTGTGGATAATAAATCTCAGACTCATACACAGTTTATTTTTCTCAAAGTATGTTTAACTTTTCCAATAACATATTTTGTGCAATCTTATAAGAAATGAAGATTCAAGTTCAGCTAAGCCTTAGAGTTATCATATTTATTCTCTATGCGTCGGGTGTTTACTCTATTTTTCCTTTTTTAAATCAAGAAGTACTGAAGAATTTAACGCTAGAGCTCTGTCAGCATATTTAAAGAACGTTTTTATTGAAGATTCTTGAATTTCGCTTCTTTCTCAAGGAAATCAATTGTTCAACTGAACCAGTTAAGAATTTTTCAGCTTTTAAAAAAACCCAATCATTATAGACTTTTTTTATTTTCAGATGATTTTAAACTAAATTAAATTAAAATACAGCTTAAATATTAAAATAAAGTTAAAAATCTTAAATAAAATACAATTTAAACACTTACATTCGTACGTTTAACTAGAACCTTCTTAAATATCAGATGGTTGTAATTTATGTAAGTAAATTTTGCACTTACATAATAAGTAACGTTTCATCTTTTGTGTTACATTAAAATTTAAAAACCTTTCGATTAGCATTAATAAATTCCAATATATGTTAAGAATTTTATTATTTCGATTATATTATATGTCGGTGAAGTTAACTTAAAGGTGTTACCGAAAGATAGGTATTGTATTTCCCTACGAACTTCACTACTACAGGTGGACAATGTTTTCTATCCTGCAAAACATCAGCCGCAATTACTGTCATTACAAATCTTCCTTTGAAAATTGTATTTTACTTTTTACTTTTTTATAATTTCCTTAAGAAATGTTTGAAAAAATCGGGATTAAATTTTTTCAGAGATCTCATACCTCATTACAAGGGAACAAAATAGTACAAAAATCTATTTTAAAACGATGCAAGTGAGAACTATATGTTATGGTTTGAAATACAAGGTATATTTCGCTGTCACAATAAATCAAGTGGTTTAGTTAAAATAAAAGCATATAATTTTCATACCGTGATTTCAGAGTTAATGACTAGTACACAATACATAATATGATAGAATTTAGAATTGTTCAAAACTAAAGGATCAGTAATACAGATAAATAACTATTGAAATAAGAATTTATTATTATTTCAGTAATTTATCATAATTTAATTAAGTTTTTATACATTGAAT
Organism: Cheiracanthium punctorium; assembly: GCA_038373885.1. Taxonomy (NCBI): domain Eukaryota; kingdom Metazoa; phylum Arthropoda; class Arachnida; order Araneae; family Cheiracanthiidae; genus Cheiracanthium; species Cheiracanthium punctorium. Next base: position 34,065 of record JAWZYV010013499.1, read on the forward strand.
AATTAAAGTCTAATATGAATTACTTGACGCACTTGGCATCGTTAATCAGCACTAAACAGAGAGTTATTATGAATTTCAGGTGTTTTGTTAGTTTATAAATCACTGTACCGTTTCCAGTAAACTCCTTGCGTTGAGATTAAGGAAATTATATCACCCATTTTCGTTTTAAATAATATTTATGGATACTTAACAGTAAACTATTTAAAAATATGCATATTTAAATTTAAGCTCTTGAAACGAAATATATTATTAGTCTTTCTTCAAACATTCATAGTTTGGCATATTTTTTACAATATATATAACTTTTACAATATATATATAACAATGTGCAAGAATTGTTTTTAAAAATTCCACATTTTTTTGCTAAGTGCTATTAAAACCTTCCCAACATTAGCTGAAAAAATAAAAGTATAACTATTTTTGTTCCTTTGCACAGGAGCAGATGATTCATCCCAGAAAAAGAAATTAATCAACAATATTTAAGAAAAATACCTGCAAATATTCTAAATCTAGTGATAAGAATAAAATTATTCCTTCATTCACTGCATTTATTTTCTCCATTTTTTTTACTCATTTTCTCTCAGTCATATCAAACTTAAAATACTTTCATTATTATGAAGAACACATCTGTCATACCCCAGAAAAAATAAGAGTTAAATGCCTAAAAACTGTTCCTTCATTAAAAACCTAGAGCAAAAAAGATTTATGAACAGCAGTACGAAAGAGAAAAAAATAATTCCTCTTCCGAAGTAATCCTATTAGTTATCTCGGAATATTCATAACTTCTTCCTGAATTGCAATGAATTGTTTTTTTTCTATATTTATTTTGGATGAAGAAAATATTTTAATGGGAATACATAGACACTTTGTGAATTTTGAATTTAATATGTTCGATATCATTAATCATTTTAATGACTTTTCATGATCTTAAGACGATAAAAAAATTCCACTTATAACAATTACTGACAACAAATGACGCCTCTTTTCTTTTTTTAAATTTTTTGATAATATTTTTACAGGTATTTTTTAATATAGTATTTGCACATTATTTACGGTACATGCACGTTTTATTGAAATATGAGATAAAAGAAGGAAATAGAAAGAATGTGAACTTGAATTATAAACTTTTAGATTTTTTCAAGCTATGTATTACTCTTGTTACAATTTTAATTTTAGAAAAATAATGTCAAGATGCAAAAAAAAAAAAAAAATGAACGAAATAAATCTTACACGCGGATTTATTCTCTGAAGAAAAAATGCAATAAGGAAGAGTTTAAAATAATATACGAAGCAAATCTAAATGTAATTTTAAACAAATTTAACCAGACAAAATTCTGGTTAAATTGTTTTTCCAATACTTAATTAAATATTTTGACGCTTACAGAAGTGACATTCAAAATTCAGATTAATGACTGTAATGATAATTATTTACATAGTTATTTTACAAAACATTCGTAATATAAGATAGTCCTTCCTTTGCATGGAAGAGCGAAATTCGAATAGAAAAAATGAAAATTTGTCTTTGAATTACTACACACACTATACAAACATTCTAATTACTTACATACCTCACTTATACAATAAAGTTTTTGCATGAAAATCTCGTTATAATGAGCGTTTGTATGAATGACCGATTTGAAAAGATACAATAATTGCAGTGATTAGTATATCTACAAAGGCATTTCGGTCTTGCCGTATTTTGTGGAAGAAACGGATTGGGAATTTTTTTTTTTCAATTGACAATTTAAAATACGCCGGTAGTTAAGATGCATGAAAAAACAATTAATTATCTATTAAGGAATACCTCAATGTAGAATACGCATAAATTAATCCAATACAAACAAATTATCCTATTTCGCTATGCCAGACTGATGTACCCATCTTTAGTAAATTCGTAATATATTTCTAAGAGATATTTCTTCCGATTTCTGATAACAATATCTTCGCAAACTAACGTCCTCGTTTAGCACATTTCTGTTTCATCGAATATTTTGCTACAGACAGTTCTCGAGAAATTTCAAGCTGGAACAATTATTCGAGCATTTAATTACTTGAATGCATACAATTTTCAATTAAGGTGAGTAAAAACAAAATGCAAGAAATATACGTATTGCTTCTTTCTGGATTTTCCTCTATTATGTCCAGGGAAACACTTAGTTTGAACATGTAGTTTAAAGAATGTGATACGAAAATATATTAATTCATGAAATGCATTCAGAACTTATGAATCGTTTAAGTGTAGCGTAAGTGGTGATTCGCTTTACTTTAATATGATGCTTGTTTCGTGAGCGAAGTTTAGATGAACGGAAAAGTTTATACATAAAACTTACTGAAGTAAATTTACATAAAAAGGGTTCTTATTAAATGTGCATGGTATGTTTCACCGCACTTCGCAAATTTATGTGAAATAGAGTACTAAATAGTGTTTTTCAACTGAATCGATTTCAAGCATTTTAATGCTATAAACTACTTAAAATCAAGTGTAAAATGAAGATAAACAGATTAGATTTAACGCCACTTTTTTATGTGTATCGTTACATAACATGATTTTAAATCAAAACATCTACATAGGGAAAAGTCGTTATTATTACCAGTTATCAATGTCGGTCATTGCATTTTTTTTAGTTTTGAATACCGTCGTAAATTATAGACAAACGTCATTCTATGACAATGAACTTTTCGTGACATTAAAATTCGGAGATTGAAAAAAAAATTATCTATTGGGAGCACAGTAGCCAGCAGTGTAGTACTGTTTTAGATGTCAATCACTATGTGATGATAAAATGAAATCAGAGCATGGTAAGTATTTGAATTTTAACAATGGCTTTATGTTTGAAAAGAAAGCGAAAGGGATTTTCAAACCCGTAGAGTGTTTCTTTATGGTGACACGTAATGTGGTAATGTCGCTTATCATCAAGTTTAGTCCATATGAGTTGAAAGGTTTGATCCACCACGTATGCAAAATTTTATTTTTTTTTTAGTCGGAGTGTTGACTAATATGCGTCAGCTTTCAAAACTATGCATCGCCAATAACATGAAATCTAATAAAGTGAAGAGAAAACACTACGCAAGATTTCACGACCAGAATAGCTCTTACCTTGACAGCCTCTTCTCAATGCGTGAAAACTGCAAATGTCAAATTTTCAAATGTGCCTCTTACACTCCAAGCTCCAACTGGATTATTTTATTTTTCTCAAGCACTTGTTAAATGAAATTTTCTCTGACAAAATATTGCAGAAAATACACTTTTCGAGAAAAGGCAGGGACATGTATTTCATCTATTTGATGGCTTTGCCTCATCTCTTCTACCGCTAGCACTCCATTGCATGCATAAAATGCAAGCTAGAATTGGATTAGTAGTTAACCAAACTAACGAATAGGTATTTTTTTCTTGTTGGAACTGAGACTCCATTTAAAGCATTTTCTTAAAGATAATCATTTTTACCTAAACATAGTAATAAACAGTCACAGAAAATGAGATATATATTCACATTTGCACTAGTGTGGTAAATGAATCTTTTAGATCTCGTTTTTGATGAAGCATGTCTATGTCTAGATACAGTATGTTTGGCCAATAGGTGTAATTTATTTTGCTGTTACGTGTGAATCATACAGAATTTTCACAATTTTATATGTCAATTTAGTTATAAAGTCATGGGTTGCACAGATAAAAGATTATCCGTAATTTGAACATATTAAGAAGATTTTAATTAAAAAACCTTTTATACAGTTTTAAAAGTTACAAAGAAATCAAAACCAACAATATTTTTACAAGTATGGAAAATCCATCGAAGGAACATGATTCTCGCTTTTTTTATGAGACGAGAAATCATTTCATCTTAATTTTTTACAGACGTTCAAAAACAGTACTTAAAAAAATGCATTTTCATTTTCAAGGAAAGTTAAAACATGCGATGGAGATTTCAGTGCCAAGGAAGCCGGTGGAAAACAAGATTCTCTCAGAACAAGATTTATTTAAATGGCGAACCAAGTGGTCGCCGGAGGCGGCTAGTATAATATAATATATTATATTATACTAGGTTAGTATATTATATCTAGGTTATTATACATAATATTGTTATTATTATTATTATCAGATATAATATAATATCAAAAATGTATTTGTAATCGAAACAAACCAATGGATAGCAATAAAATAATATTTGCGTTATTATATACTATATAATAATATACTTATATTTAACAATAATTATTATAAATATAATATTTAGCATAATAGTTTAATTTCTGTCTTAGTTCGCAAATGACATCATTGAAAATTATCTTATAACTTCCATTACACTAAATTTCTTATATACCAAAATCTAACTTAATTGAGTTCACAATAATTATGTAATTTCGTCACCCTCAGCAGTGTTGTAGAAATGATGCCAGTTATGATAGATCAATTTAATGAATGGCTCATTTATTACAATACCGAGTATTCTTAATTAAATATTCTTGAAATAATAATTTTGGATGTATCGATTATAAAAATCAATCCATTTTAAAAAGGATGGTAGGAAACAAATACTGTTAATCTTGTCATCTGCCAATCGACTTCTTAAAGAGTTGCCAATATAGCCAGCAGCTCAATAGGAAATTCAGCTTCTACACATGCCGGTTTTAACGTCAACTTATGGTCATGAATATAAGGCAAGTGTTGTCCTCGAACTCCTTCATTTTAATATGTAGTCTTTTCCTTTTTTAGTACTTTCCAGATCCTGTAAATTGGTACCGGAATCAGTAGACAATTTTTGCCAGCAACTGAAAAGGAAATTCAGCTTCTACACATGTTGGTTTTAACGTCAACTAATAGCCATGAATATAAGGCCCATAATTCTCTTCGAAATCCTTCATTTCATATGTAGTGTTTTCATTTTTTAGTAGTTCCGGTATCCATTTTTTAGTACGGTAGACGTGTAAAGAGGCCTGATCCACCGGATTACCAGATCCGGTTTTCCGGATTGCAATCCCAGGTCTTCCTCTTTAGTTCTGCATCAACTTCGTTTTTCTAAATGGCAGCACTCTATTTTGACTGTATTAGAATAACACATTGAAAATGACAAATGTTATTTATGTAAATTAAAGTACTGAACGTAAAAAATTGAAATTTTGCATAGCCAATTAATATTACTTTTTGAATATATTTCTGTCGAAATTTGGCTAGGTCGCTATTCATAATATTTTTGAATATTAATTTAATAATCCATAATTTATATTGATATCTTATTAAAATTATAATAATTGTAAATTATACTTGGGTCGTTAAGTTCTAACAGTACGGATAAAAAATCAGCTTTTTATTATCAATATTATATGAGTTATGAATTAAAGCATGGAAAAATGTTATAACATGTGGGGCAGGGGATTTTGGAAACTCATAACTCTGTTTCAGTTCAAACTTAGTTCAAACTCATTTTCAGTTCAATTTAAGTTCAAATGTATTGAAAATCTGTACCCGGGGTTAAATGAGCTAAATTTTTGAAATATGAAGTGAAATCTAGAGATTGCTACACTGTCTACCAATAAGTATTTGGACACCTGTGATAGAAAAGAAAAACTAACATTATTCAAAATCAAGAGTTGGTGGAGCCTCCACCAGAGATTACCAACAGCGATTACAGCGCAACAGCGATTACCCTACCAACAGCGATTACAGCGTGAACGCTCCGGGGCATACTTTCCACAAGTCATTGTATTACAGCTAGTGGTATTGTCTTGCACTCGGCTTGGAGTAGACGTAGAAGTTCCTTTACCGATTTTGGACGGGTAGTGAACCCCTTAATTCGGCGGTCCAAGGGTCCCAATCCATACCAGCAGAAATACCCCCAAACCATAATTCCACCTCCGCCGAACTTGACTGTTGGCACAATGCATTCTGGCAGGAGACGTTCTCCAGGCAGACGCCAAACCCAGACTCTGCCATCCGAACGGTAAATCGTGAACCTTGATTCGTCGCTCCAAAGAGACGTTTCCACTAATCTACGGTCCAATTTCGATGTGCTTTGCACCACATTAACCGAGCAGCGCGGTTGGACTTTGAGATCAAAGGCTTATTGGCAGCAGCACGACCATGAAAACCGAGCAGATGTGCTTCCTTACGGATGGTAGTCATTGGAACAATACTCCCGGATGCCTCTTGAAACTCCTCGCGGATGAGGGCCATCGGTTGGGTGCGGTTCTTGCGAATTTTTCTGGACAGCAGTCGTCGGTCTCCCAGTTTCGTTGGGGTGCCGACTCGGGGCACATTCCGACAATCACCGCTCACCTTCCACTTCTTAATCACATAGGCCATTGTCGATTTTGGGTACTTCAGATCGCTAGATATGTCCCTTAAGGATCGGCCACATTTGTGATACCCTATAATTATACCTTTCTCGACATCAGAGAGCTCCGAACTGCGCGGCATCTTGCATGCGACTAATGCCGATGCCGTTTCCTACACGATATATACCGGCGGACCTCAGGACGTACCTCAGGACCACGGATGTCGTCATTTGCATCGGTGTCCAAATACTTATTGGTAGACAGTGTATTAGAAAAGCTGTAGAAGATCGCTAGATATGTCCCTTAAGGATCGGCCACATTTGTGATACCCTATAATTATACCTTTCTCGACATCAGAGAGCTCCGAACTGCGCGGCATCTTGCATGCGACTAATGCCGATGCCGTTTCCTACACGATATATACCGGCGGACCTCAGGACGTACCTCAGGACCACGGATGTCGTCATTTGCATCGGTGTCCAAATACTTATTGGTAGACAGTGTATTAGAAAAAAAATGTTGATGCTATTTTAAATATGGAGATGGCCTCTTATGCAATTTTTATGTGTACCAAATTAAAGCGTACGTCAATCGTAAACGATTGGTGTATGTTACTTCGCTGTACGTCGAACGACGGCAGAAAAAAGTGGGCTTTTTGTTTCTTATTTTCCGCAGCTGTACAACTTTCAGTATAAATGCATTCTTAGTAAAAATATTTCAACATGACAAATTATCTTTGTACAGAATTTGACGTATGTTAACATATGTTGCATAATTGTAGAAATAAACGTAAATATTTTGAATTTTTCGCAGAACAATTTTTCCTTCAAAATACACGAAACTCTATATTTTTTATTTATTTATGAGTGTTTGAAAATAATCAATGATTCTGTTATGTTCAGCACTGGTTTCAGTGTGAAAATCCAGAAACATTTTACTCATTTGGTCTCTGTATATGATATCACTTAAAAACGTTGATTGAAACATTGCGACATAATGCATGGCTGCAAATATTATATATGTATTTTATTTAAATCTTATAAATAAAAATGAAATTCTGTTTGTTTGTTTGTTTGTTTGTGGATTTGAGTTGTATACAAATCCACAAAAATGGACCTATCGGCCTGAAATTTTGCACAGATATGTAAAATAATATAGAATAAATCATAGTCCACTTTAAAACTTTGAAAGTCCACCCGTTCCCGGAATTTAAGAGATTTTTTATGTTCCACGCAAAAAGCTTTCCGTAATTGTAACCCCTGTAGTGAAAAAAGTGTGAAATAAGGATCGTGGTTGCCATGTGTGGCGATTTTGCCGAATAAGATGTTTTAAATTCTCAAAGTAAAAATAAAAGAATAATAATGGTTTTTTTTTTGTTAGTTTATATTCGTAAGGTTATATTTTTTTTATTATAAAATCGTGTGCATGGGAAATCGGAGCAGGAATGAAATGTTTTATACGCAAAACAATAAGAATTGAAGATTTCCGAGGCTAATATGTTAAAATTTTTTAGTTTGGCGAAAAAATAAAATGGCTCAAATGCCGAGAAAGTGAATTCTAGCGGTTTGCACAGTTTCCAGCTTGGCGCAATTTACTGAGAGCTTAAGGAAACGGATTTTTGAAAACAAGTGCAAAGGTTTTATTAGAATACAGCGTTAAATTTTAATGATCCTTGCGAAAATAATGTAGTTATTAAGGGATTTCAAGCGATCTATCTTCAGCATACTCGCGATTTTGAGGAGGATTCTAACGCTTGGCGCTATTTATCGTAATTTAATCGTCTGCTATTTGGGTTATGAATACACCTGCGTATAAGTTTTTGAAATTTTCATTCAGTTGGAATTGTGCATTTTTCTGAGCAGCTTTTCTGCATCTAATGTATTACATCCAGAAAAAAGGATGTTAGAAATATCAATTTTAATTTTGTTTAATCACACTCATGAATAATGATACACTTTCCAACTTAATGAAAGAAGGAACGAAAATAGGGAAGACCCATGGATTATAACTCTTTTTATATATAGCACTTTAGTGCCTATTTAAAAATCTGAAAGTGTGTCAGATTTTCTATGATTCTAGCGCTTGGCGCAATTTAATGAGAGGGTATTTTTAAAAACAAGCGTAGGTTATCTTATAAATAAAAATGAAATTCTCTTTGTCAATTTGTTGATTTGGGTAGTATACAATTCCACAAAAATGGACCTGTCAGCCTGAAATTTTACACAGATATGTAAAATAATATAGAATAAATGATAGTCCACTTTAAAACTTTGAAACTCCACTTAAAAACGTTTTCTCCTGAATGGTTCTCTTAATTTCCGTTCCCGGAATTTAAGAGATTTTTTATGTTCTCCACGCAGAAAGCTTTACGTAATATTAACCCCTGTAGTGAAAAAAGTGTGTGAAATAAGCATCTTGGTTGCCATGTGTGGCGATTTTGCCGAATAAAATGTTTTAAATTCTTAAAGTAAAAATTAAAGAATAATAATGATTTTTTTAGTTTATTTTTTTAGGTTATTTTTTTTAATTATAATATCGTGTGCGCATAAGAAATGAGAGCAGGAATGAAATGTTTTATACGCAAAACAATGAGGATCGAAGATATCCGAGACTAATATGTAATTTTTTTTAGTTTGGCAAAAAAAAAAAATGGCTGATATGCCGATTTTTAGAGAGTGAGTTCTAGCGGTTTGCACAGTTTTAGGCTTTTTGGCGCAATTTACTGACAGCTTAAGGGAATAGCATTTTTGAAAACAAGTGTATAGGTTTTCTTAGAATATAGCCTTAAATTTTAACTATCCGTGCAGAAATAATGCAGTTATTAGGGCATTTCAAGCGATGTAGCTTCAGAATTCTCGCCAATTGAGTACATTGATTTAACTTGGGGGAAATCCGCCAAATTTCAGAAAATTGAAATCTTCGCATTTAGTACATTGAGGTAACGATGAATAAAACATGTTATAGTTGATAATTTAAAAAATGCGGCTGTATTAAGGGATTCCACTTTTCAAATAAATGCCTGGCGGTCGAACCATTTCCCATTTTTATTGCTGCTAAGTCAATGCTTCGAATGATTCCCTGAAAAAACTCTTGCAAAATGGCGTATGCTGTCACTTTGGCGAGGCTTAGATTTGAAACTGGATTTTACTTGAGACTGGTATATACGTATAATAAGACTGGTTATAGATAAAAATGAATGTTGGTATGTGTGTAGGAGGTTGAAAAACTCCAGCACCGTTTCACCGATCACCATGAAATTTGGTTCACCTAAGTCTTTTATCATGGAGAAGGTTTTTATGCTATCCGTTTTCCTCTAACTTTTCACTAGGTGGCGCAGCAGAACGTCGAATTCTATTCCGTTTAGCCGTTTGCTATGCGAATATCGTCCAACCAATTTCGATGAAATTTGGTACACGCGAATATTAGAACACAGAGAATATTTTTCACTATCCATTTGCTGTAACTTACCGCTAAATAGCGCTGCAACGCATCAACTTCTATACCGTTCGACCGATCGGCATAAAATTTTTTATACTTACACATTTGAGAACGAAGAATATATTCTAACTGCGATACTTTTGATGTTACTCACCACTAGATGGCACTGCAATGCATTATTATTTTAACTCGCCACTAGATGACGCTGCAGCAGGCCAAATTTTTGACCATTCAAACGGTGGCTATGAAAATCAGTATACATAGCTATTTGAACAATGAGAATATTTTGGCGTTATCCATTTTGCTATAACTCGCCACATGACGGCGCTGTAGCAAATCATTACTTTAATTAACCACTAGATGGCCCTGCAGTGTATCACTTCTTGACTGTGCGAATGATGGCTATGAAAATAGGTATACATAGATATTTGAACACGGGGAAGAGTTTGGCACGATCCATTTTATTATAACTTGACACTAGATGTCGCGTCAACACATGAACTTTAAGACTATTCAGCCGATCATCATGAAAATTCGTATACATCGATATCTGAATGCGAAGAATATTTTTGCCGTATCCGTTTTGCTAAAACTCGCACTAGATTGTGCTACGCCGCATCGCCTTCTGCACCGTAAAAACGATTGCCTTGAAATTCAGTATGCATGATTATTGAACATAATATAACGCGATATCCATTTTGCTATATCTCTTTATTACAATAAATAGTAATAACAACAAATATTAATATCAAAAAGTCCATTCATTCCCGTGCGAAGAACGGGTACTTCAGCTAGTTAATAATAATAATAATAAATATATAATATATATATATATGTGTGTGTGTGTGTGTGTGTGTGTGTATTAATAAAAGTTATTTAAAGAGAGCCAGATATCATCAGCAGGTAATAAAACTAAAGAGGAAATACAATGTGCTAAATAGGGAAAATTAGCTTACCAATATTAAGATTCGTTGTGTGTTAAAAATTACTATACATTTTTTTAAACTATAAATGTAAAGTAACTCGTTATTTAGTACTTTCAGAAATAAATTATCCAAGTTGTAAATGAAAACTACTTTTTAGAAGAATTTGAAATGCAAATTACACTTCAGTACTCAAAATATAGCTTCATGTATATAAATAAAGGGAGAGATTCGCACACAAAAATAATATTGATTAAAAACATAGGAGAAATATTTCTTTCTGTACATGTATATATCAATAGGTATTGCCTCGGCTGAATCACGATGTGCGAGCAAATTTTTAGGTAACGATCGGTAAATCGTCCGAAGACGCACGGCATATCAAAGGCGCGGCGTGGACGACCACTGTACAGTCTGCCTGAGCAGACAAATCCATGGGCTAGGTGGACTGCGCGTGCAAATTCCGCTAACGGGCGTTAAAATGAGAGTCGTTAAGATAATAATATGTCGTGTAAGTCGCGTATGTCGGAAAATGCCTTAATTTATTTAACTAATTAAAGAAATCATTATGGTTTGTTTAGTAAAGGGCATGCGCTTATAGTAACTTTATTTTCATGAGGTAATTTAGTTTTACATAAGCATTATTTTCCGATTCAACTGACAAACGCACGTTTCTTATATTAATTTTCACATTATAAAAGTTATAAGCTTTAATGTTGTAAAATAAATCATTAAATTGTTGACAAAATATACACATATATGCATTAACATTCATACGATATTTTACTTTCAAAATTTGATATTTAAATTGCATAATGCACTTTAATTGATTGGATTTTAATGAAAACTGCTAAATCATTATCTTTTTTTACGCGCACGAATGATTGAAAAGACTGATTGATCAATGAAATCGATCAGCGAGACAGCCTTGTTACAAGCTATAATTTAGTAGCAGACATCTTCAAAATGACAAGTATGAATGTTAAATTTTGATCTAGATCACGCTTGAAGATAAATATGTTGTACACACATAACTTTCTATGGATTATAAAGTTTTTATGTAATAACTTCTGATTTCCAGAAATACATTGCCAAAGATAATTTTACTTGACTGTCAGAAACATTTATTATGGTTTCAAAATCTCTTGTTAAGGATTATCAAAAGTTATTGTTTTTGTGTTTTATGTGGGGTCTTGCTTACAAGCCCAGCTCCCTTTTAAAAACATTTGTTGACGAAAGAAGCGTTTTTGTTGCTGGCACTGCAGTAGTAACTTGTATTGCAACTTTTATAAATATTTTTGTTGGTTTTTATCAACATATCTTCTTTCAAAGTAAGTTTTTAGCAATGCTTTTTATCAGTTTCAATGTTTTCTCTTTGGGCACAAATTGGATCGCTCTTATCAAAAGAAAGAAGATTATTTCTGTTATTAAACAAATTCTTTCTGCAACAAAGCGCTGCTCTCCAAAAGCATTTAAAAGTAAATGGAACGTTTCCTTTTTTGTATTTGTCAATGCAGTTGCTTGCATTGCAAGTTTTGTCACAATCGTCAGAGTAAATTTAAGTTTTTACAAGGCAATGGAAGTTATCACATTTAAAATTTTGTGGTACGAAATTGTCGAAGAAGACTCTGAAATGTTCCACGCTGTTTTGAGAATATTTAGTACCCTTGTTTTCCATGCCAGCATTATATCATGCAGTGTTAGTGTTCAGTTGATTTCAACAGTGCATTTCCATCTTGGCGACATTATTGGTAACTTTACAAAATATTTGAAAGCGAATATAGAATATCAGCCAGTGGACAAGAATAAATTATCGAGCGTATTACGTGCATTCGAAGAAATAAGAAAGGTAAACCGTGCAATGGAGGACGTCTTCTCGCCTTGCATTTTTTGTGTTTATGGAGCAGCAATGAGCATTTTTCTCACTGAATTACGTGTACTTATAACAATAGGCAGTACACACCAAGATATAACAATGATTGTTTTTTTAATGTTTTCATTTTATTTATATATGTTCTGTATCATTACTTTAACTGGGGATAGAATCAGGATAAAATTTGCTGAACTCACCGAAACTGTTAGCTGTCTATCAAATTTGATCATCAGCAGTCAAATGAGCAAGATGTCGATCATTGAGTTTCATGTGATGTCAAACGCTATTGTTTCTGCAAATTTGAGCGTAACTGCAGGCGGGATGTTTATAGTTGACAGAAGTTTAATCCTGACCTTGGCTGGATCTTTAATAACATACGGTATTATAATATCAAAGTTGTAGTAAAATACTATTATTTTATCTTAATTTTTTTTCTTAAGTACCACATGCGATAATACTTTCATTCATTCTGCTTTGGTGTCATAGGTTCATGTACAGTTTGTCTTTTCAACTTATTAGGAACTTTCTTTTCTTTCGCAACTAGTGCGGATGCACTTGGCTGCAGTTTGAAGAGGTATATCGTTGTAGGTATCAATTAAAATATTAGGAGTATGTCTATAATTCATATATAAAATAATCGAATAAATTTTCGCGCTGCGTTTATGTTTCAAATATTGTTATTTTAAACGGTCTGCAGAGTGATAAAGACACTGTGACACCGTAACCTAGTTTTTGTGTGACAAGAGCTGTTTGTTATACTAAAATATTTTACAGTTATATATACAGAATCCAAACAGAATAGGCGCTAACGAAGATCGATGGAAAGAGCAGGAAGCCTGAATAGGCATTTTGCCTTATTCCGGTACATGAGGATTATGATGATATAGTGTATTCTTATGCGTTAAACATAATTTCCCCACTTTATATCAAGTTATAGCACTACGACGTTTAGCTAGACATATGGAAACCAAAGAAATGTCATTAAATAATCACTGATAGTTTTTGCTCTTTATTTTTTTATTATGCACATCATTGTTATTATTTTTAATCTGAATGTAATTAAGCTATCTATAGTTAATAAAATAAAATCATTTTCGCTATTCAAATAGCATTTTTCTAATTATTTTTCGTAACTGAAATCAGAAAACTATCATTTTGTGACTGTGCTTAATAAATTTGCAATCCACTGTACTAAAACTTTTTGTTGCAATTGAAACTCGGGACTTGCCAATCGATTGAAAACATAAGATGTAAGTTTCTCCACAGTAAAGTACAAATGAAAACAACTGTATAGAAATAATACAATCAGACATAAAAAATTATACTTAAACTAAAGTTTATAACAGCTATATACATCAAAAGTACTTTCTAGAATTTCTAAAGAAATACTTCAACTTATTTCGTTTTTAGGGAAGATTTTTGATCGAAAAAGGAATCTCGTTTCACGTCAAAAAACCCTGCTTCCCACAAATTATTATAATATGTAGCTTTTAATCGTTTGCTTGATACCTTTAAAGAAAAATAAAATTATTTTTTTTTACTTTCTCATATTTTTTTTTACAAAATCTCAGTAATGAAAATAATTTTTAAAACCGTCTGAGATTTGCATCTATATATATATATATATATATATAAAAAAAAAAAAAAAAAAAAAAAAAAAAAAAAAAAACTGGTTTAAATGAAAAAAATTTCGATGATGAACAAATTTCGAAAATGAAACAAATTCCTTGTAATTATATAAAATAGAAAAATATACATTGTAGAATTGGTGAATATAATTTTTCATAAGAGTTTATTGGTAAATCAGCTATACACCGAGCAACGTGCATATAGAAGTAAAGTGATCTAATATTGTTGTAAAACAAAAATTACAGCAGAATTATTACTAATTTTCTATTTATGCTGAGCATTACAGTCGATTTATGAATATAATTTTTTTAGATTTGTTTTTTTCTATAAACGTTAGGTTTAAGTATAGTTCATCAGAATTTGTGATTAAACATAATATTTTTGTTTTTGTGAATTTGATCATAAATAATTCTGACACTTTTCTTCAGATATATCATAACAAATCTTTTCCCATAAAAAACTTCTTTTAAATGACAGTCATCCTTTAATTCTATAGTTTTCGGGATAAAAATAAATTGCTAAAGAGCTGTGTGGATAATAAATCTCAGACTCATACAACTCAGTTCATTTTTCTCGAAGTATGTTTAACTTTTCCAATAGCATATTTTGTGCAATCTTATAAGAAATCGGGAGTTAAGTTCATCTAAGCCTTAGAGTTATCATTTTTATTCTCTATGCGTCGGGTGTTTACTCTATTTTTCCTTTTTTAAATCAAGAAGTACTGAAGAATTTAACGCTAGAGCTCTGTCAGCGTATTTAAAGCACGTTTTTCTTGAAGATTCTTGAATTTCGCTGCTTTCTCAAGGCAATCAATTGTTGGACTGAAAGAGTTAAAGAATTTTTGAGATCCTAAACAAAATTTCAATCATTTAAGACTTTTTTTTATTCAGATGATTTTAAGCTAAAGGAAATGAAAATAATGCTTAAATATTAAAACAAAGTTAAAAATCTCAAATAAAATGCAATTTAAACATTTACATTCGTACGTTTTACTAGAATCTTCTTAAATATCAGATGGCTGTAATTCATGTAAGTAAAATTTGCACTTAGAGAATTGCTAACCCTTCATATTTTGTACAACATTAAAATTTCAAAACCTTCCGATTAACTTTAGTAAATTCCAATATATGGGAAGAATATTATTTTTTCCATTAGTGTATATGTCAGTGAAGTTAACGTAGAGGTGGAAAATAAGTAATGTATGTTGTTAGAAACTTCGCTGCTACATGTAAACAACGTTTTCTATTGTGCAAAACATTAGCTGCAATTACTGTATTTAGAAACCTTCCTATTCAAGTTTTCATTTAATTTTTTATATACACTTTCATTGCTGCAAGAAAACTTTGTACTGAAAACCATCTTACATTATTTTTCCATTTCCAAGATGCTCGAAAGTTTAAAAAAGAAATTTTCTGAAAAAATCGGGATGGTATTTTTTTAGAGATCTCATACCATATTACAAGGAAACAAAATCGTTCAGAAATATACTTTAAAATGATGAAAATTAGAACTAAAAATATGTTTTGAAATGAACGGGATATTTTGTAGTCAAAATAAAACAAGTGGTTTAATTAAAGTAGAAGCTAATTTTTCATAAAGCAATTTCAGAGAGTACTAGTACACAATACATAATCCTTACTAATAGTATAAATGCGAAAGTGAGTTTGTTTGTTTGCTACGCTTTCACGTCTAATCTGCGCTGACTCGATTATGATAAATTTTGGTATAGAGATAGATGGCACCCTGGAAAAGGTTATAGGCTACTTAGAATTTTCGATTTTTAATTACTTTTTTAATTATTAATTAAAAACCGTTTTAATTTTCAATGCTTGGCGAGTTTCGCCCGTATCAGATGATTCATGTTTTGAGGTGACAGAAATGCTTTTACTTCAATGAAGTATCACGTACATTTGAAAAACATGAAATACCACGGAAATTGTGCCAGTTTTTATGCCAAATCTATCTATCTATCTATAATAATAAAAATGAATGCTCTCCAGACAAGTCTAAAGCACGCAGCGCTTTGAAAATTTGAGCATGTAAGCGCATGATTTCGGTAATGTGCGCCTGATGCTCAGAATTTTGAAATTTTAATTAATTTTTTAACTATTAATTAAAAACCGTTTTTAGGGTGTCATGCTTGGCGAGTTTCGCCCGTATAAAATGATTCATGTTTTGAGCTGACAGACATGCCATTTCTCCAATGAATTATTGCGTATATTTGAAAAATACGAAATACCAGGAAAATTATGCCAGTTTTACGCCAAATCCATCTATAGTATAATAATAAAAATGAATGTTCTCGAGACAAATTTACAGCACGCAGATTTTTGAAAATTTGAGCACATAAGCGCATGACTTCGTTAATGCGCACACGAGGCTCAGAATTTTAAAATTTTAATTATTTTTTAAAGTATTAGTTAAAAAACTTTTTTAAGTGGACGTGCTTGGCGAGTTTTGCCAGCACAAAATGATTTATGCTTTTGCAATGAAATTCTATTTGTAGAATCGCGTGCTTTTGAAGAACATGAAATCCCATAGAAATTACGTTAGTTTTACGCCAAATTAAAAAGCATTAGAAAGAAAAGTCCAATTGTGTTCCTTAAAGTTCATAAATTTACAAATCCTACCTATAATGAAAATGTGTGCTTTTTTGTGTTTGGATATTTGGGACTGAATCACACAAAATGGTTGAACGGATTTAGATAAAACTTGGAATGAAGATAGCTTATAACCTAGATTATCATACAGGTAACCTTTCATGTCTAAGCATAAATAATTCTTTGACAAAGACCCGCAAAATAATTCTATGGGCATTTTGTAGCTACTGAACCGATTCTCGAACTTTTTTCACTAATTGAAAGTTATACTATTCCTAACTATTATTCTTTATTTGTTTGTGAATTAAGATCGATTGACTGCACTAGGGTTCTAGGCCTATATACAGATTGCCCTCTGTAGGGGGCTTTCTAAGGAATCCTAGCCCGTATTTATGCGAGGTTTCGGAGAAAACCACGGGAAACTCCGAACGGATAGGTCGACAGGCGCGATCGCGGTTTGAACCTGGCACCTCCCACCTTCCAGTTTCGAGAGCAGAACCTCTATGGGTGGCCCTGAGTATTATAGGCTGCATTTTATGTATATCACAAACAGTTCTTTTATAGGGATACCCATAAGAATTGCATTACGCTCTATGCACAACTCTGTAACTACTGAACCGATTCCAAAACAGTTTTCACTGAGAAATATACACTATCCCTGAGTGTTATAGGCTAAAATTCATGCATGTAGCATAAATAGTTCTTTTACAGAAACACTCAAAATAATTGTAATACACTACACTCTATGGGCATCTCTAACTACAGAACAGATTCTAAAGTTTTTTCACTAATAGAAAGCTGCACTATTCCTGATTAACATAGACTAAAATTCATGCAAACGGCATATATATTGCTTTTACAAGAACTCCCAAAATGGTTTGCAAATATTGTCATAACTGTCTGTATTCGCCAAATGCGTAAAAAAAAAAATAAATTTATTAACTCTGCATACTCTCTTGTTTCAAATTAAGTATACTACTCTGTATTATACTTACTATGTATTATACTATTTAAAATAAGCGAAAAATAAATAATATCTAAATACAGTCACTTTTAGGTCTATAGTGCAAACATATTTGTTATTCACACATGCTTCATTTCTCTCTAGACCTAATTTTAAAGCCGACGAATACGAAGTCGCGGGTAGCAGCAAGTAAGACATAATTTAGAATTGTTCAAAACTAAAGGATCAGTAATACAGATAAATACTTTTTGGAATAAAAATTTATTATTATTTCCATATTTTTTATTATTATTGAATAATGTAAGTTTAATATAAATTACATTACGTACTTGGCATAGTGAATCAGCAATAAACAGAGAGTTAGCATGAATTTCAGCTGTTTTGTTAGTTTGTAAGTCATTGCAAAAATTCCAGTACACTCCTTGCGTCGAGATTAGGGAATTTATATGACCTGTTTTCGTTTTAAATGGTATTTATGTATACTTAACTCTAAACTATTTAAAATTATGTATACTTACTCTAAAATATTTAAATTCAAGCTCTTCACAAATGAAACACATTATTAATTTTTCTTCAGTGGTTCATAATTTGGCTTATTGTTTAGAATATCTATCACTATGTGTCATTAATTGTTTTTTTAAATTCCATATTACTTTGTTATTTAAACCTTAGTAACATAACATTAACAACTAAAAGTATAACTATTTTTTTCCTTTGTAAATTTCACACAGGAACAAATGACTCACTTTAGAAAAAGAAATTAATCAAGAATATTTAAGAAATGTACCTGCAAATATTCTAAAGCTAGTGATAAGAAATAAATTATTTCTTCATTCACTGTATGTTTTTTCTCCATTTTTTAAAACTCATTCTCTCTCAGCGATATTAAACATTAAATACTTTCATTATTATGAAGAACATATCTGTCATATCGCAGAAAGAAATAAGAGTTTTTAGTCCCAAAAATATCCCTTCATTAAAAACCTGGGACAAAATAGATTTAAGTACAGCAGTACGAAAAAAAAAAATAAGTCCTCTTCCGAAATAATCCTATTAGTTTTTTTCGGAATACTCATAACTTCTTTCTGAATTGCAATGAATTGTTTCTTTCCATATTTATTTAGATGAACAAAACATTTTAATGGATTTCATCAAAACTTTGTGAATTTTGAATTTAATAGGTTCCATCGCATGAATCGTATTAATGACTTTTCATGATCTTAAGACGATAAAAAAATTCCGCTTATAACAATTACTGACAACAATTGACGGCTCTTTTCTTTTTCCGTTTTTCGATAATATTTTTACAGGTATTTTTTAAATTTAGTATTTGCATATTATTTACGGTACATGAACGTTTTAATGAAGTGTAAGATTAAAAACGGAAACACAAAGAATGTTAACTTGAATTATAAATTTTTAGATTTTTGAAAGCTATTTATAACTTCTGTTTCGATTTTAATTTTAAAAAATGATGTCAAGATAATAAAAAGTAAATGAAATAACTCTTACATTTGAATTTATTAACTGAAGAAATAATACTATAAGGAAGATTTTAAAAGAATATACAAAGCAAATCTAAATGAAATACAACTGTTTTCTGCCTAAATTTATATTTTAATACTTAATTAAATATTTTGACCCTTACGGAAGGGGAATTAAAAAATGCAATCAATGACTGTTTTTACAAAATATCCGTAATGTAAGATAGTCCTTTCATTGCATGGAAGAGTGAAAAAAAAGGGGGAAAAATGAAAGTGTTTCTTTCAATAATCACACTCATGTTATACAAATATTCTGATTACTCATTACCTCATTTACACAATAAATTTTTCGGATGAAAATCTCGCTATAATAAATGTTTGTAAGAATCACCGATTTGAAGCGATGCAATTGTTATAGTGATCTATATAGCGACAAAGCGTATTTCTGACTTATCGTATTTTGCGAAAGAAATGCATTGTGAATTGACGTTATTTTTTCCATTGAAATTTTAATATTTGAAAATTTATAATACTTATCTTTGGTAATGTTAACAGTAAGCATGAGCAAACAATTAATTATCGATTACGGAATACCTTAAAGTAGTACATATTAATCCAATGAAAATAAATCATCTTAATTCGCTATGCCAGACTAACGTACCCATCTTAAAAAATTCGTAACTTATTTTCAAAAACAATTTCTTCCGATTTCTGAGTACAGTAGCTTTGTAAGCTAACATTCTTTTTTAGTACATTTCTGTTTCATCAAATATTTTGTTAACTCTCGAGAAATTTCAAGCTGAAACAATAATTCAAACATCTAATTACTTGTACATAATATGCAATTAATGTAAGTAAAAATAACATACAATGCAAAAAGGTACTGCTTCTTCTGAATTTCCTTCTATTATGGCCAGGTAAACAGCTAGTTTCAGTTCTTGTAGTTTACAGAATGTGATCCGGAATATATTCAGTTATTAGTGAAATAAATTCAGAACTTAAGAATCGTTTAAGTGAAGGGTAAGTGGTGATTTGTTTTATTTTAATATCATGTTCGTTTCATGAGCAGATGTTTACTTAATCGGAAAAGTATGTTCATAAAAATTATTGAAGTGAATTTTCATAAAATTTACTTATTAAATGTGCATGGTATGTAGGTATGTCTTATCGCGCTCCGCAAATTTGCGTGGAGTATAATGAATAGATTTCAAGTATTTAAATGTTATATATTACATAAAATCAAGTGTAAAATAAATCTACACAGATAAGGTAAAGCAACGTTTTATGTGGCTCCTTATTACATGAACATGATTGTAAATCAAAGCATCTACAGATGTAAAAGTCGTTTTTATTATCAGTTGTCAATGTCAGCGCATTGCAATTTTTTAGTTTTGACTACCGTCTTCAATTGTAGGTAAATGTTATTTTATGACAGGGAACTTTTCGTGATATTAAAATGTGGAGATCGAAAGAAATAAGCTATTGGGAGCACTGTAGCCAGCAGTGTAGTACAAAATTTCAGACGTCAGTGACTATGTCATGATAAAATGAAACCAGAGCATGGTAAGTATTGTAAATGTTTACTATGGCTTTGTGTTTGAAAACAAATCAAAAGGGATTTTCAAAGCCATAAGTGTTTCGTTATGGTGGCACTCTATATGGCAATGCCGCTTATCCTTCAGTTTAGTCCGTTTGAGTTGAAAAGTTATATTCACCATGTATGCAAAATTTTATTTTTTCAATCGGAGTATTGAATAAGCTGCGTTAGCTTTAAAATTATGTATCGCCAATAACGTGAAATCTAATTAAATTCAAAAAAACATTATGCAAGACTTCACGACCAGAATATCTCTCGCTCACCTTAACAGCATCCTCGAGTGCGTGAAAACTACAAAGGTAAAATTTTCATATGCTCCTGTAACAAACTCAGGACCAACTGCATGATTGTATTTCACTAAAATATTTGTTAAATAAAATTGTCCGGTCAAAAAATTGCAGAAAAAAGAGCCTTTCTGGTAACGAAAAGGAAGCTTACTTTATCTATTTAACGGTGTTATTCGAAAATATCATGTGATTCTGGTACATAAGTACAAATAAACTAATTATGCCAGGCACTTCAAAATTTTGAAACTGTCTCTTTACAAGCTGTATTACATACTGCGAAGACAAGTCAATCTGTATCAGTTTCAAAACTTTTAGAAAAAATTCTTAAAAATCGGAAATTTTCGCAAAGCGCGCCACTCTTCGAAAAATCTTGCAGCTCAGATCCATGTTTAAGAATTTTTTCTGAAAATTTCACAAAAGCCACAGCTTTTTCGCTTATCGCAGTGTGTAAAACAGCTTATGAAGAACCATCTGGAATTTTTTGGAGACCATGGTGCTATTAGTTTATTTCAATTTGTGTTCCAAGACTAAAAACATAGTTCTTTTTTTTTCGAAGAACAGCCTTAATGACTATGCCTCTTTGCTTATACTGCTAATACTCCATTGCTAAAACTCCCATAAAATGCAAGCCATAATTGAATTAGTAGTGAACCAACTTAACGAATAGCTGTTTTCTTTCCTGTAACTGAGACTCCGTTTAAAGATTTTTTTCTTTTTTTAAAGATAATAATTTTTATTTGAGCATAGAAATAACACAGAGACCGAAAATGAGATCTATATTCGCATCTGCATTGGTGTGGTAATAGAATCTTCCCCATCTCGTTTCTCATGAAGCTGGTATAGATACATGCGTTTCGCAAGTAATTGTAATTGATTTTGCTGTTACGTGTGAGTCTTACAGAATTTTCGCAATTTAACATGTAAGTTTTTTTTCTGCGTTAACGTCATGCCTTGCACTAATAAAAAATGAACCGTGATAAGAACACATAAAGAAAACTTAATTAAGAAATCATTTTACATAGATTCAAAAGTTACAAAGAAATCAAAACCAACAATATATTTAAAAGTACGAAAAATCCATCGAAGGAACATGATACCCCTTATTTTTATGCGATGAAAATTGATTTCATTTTGAATATGTACAGCCGTACACAAACAGTACTTACAAAAACGCTATTCCATTTTTACGGAAAGTTATAACAAGCTATGGAATAGATTGGAAGATATTGAAGCTCGATCAAATTCAACTCTGCATCGGTACAGATATATTGTAATTGGATAAGTTCACAGTAAAAGATGTCCTATGTGAGTTAATATATTCCTAAGCAATTAGAATTTTCCGTATGAAAGAATTTATTTCACAAAATTGCATTAATTATCACAAAGGCGCACTATTTCAAGACTATATAAAGACAACCACTCGCGCTAGAGCATAGTAATAGCACAGTCGAAGAAATAAGATTTATATTGGCATTATTGGTTTCCAGTGTCACAAATAAATTTTAAGCAACTTGTTCTTGATGAAGCCTATCCAGAAATATAGGTGTAATTTATTGTGCTGTTACATGAGACATTCCGCTAGCACTTATATATCTACTGAACTTATATATCTCCATCGGTACAGATATATAAGTTCACAGTTAAAGATGTCCTATGTGATATATTCCAAAGAAATTAGAATTTTACGTATGAAAGAATTCATTTTACAAAATTCCATTATTTATCACAGAAGCGCACTATTTCAAGACTATATAAAGAGAACCACTCGCTCTGGAGCATAGTTATAACACAGTCGAAGAAATCAGATTTATATTAGCATTATTGGTGTCCAGTGTCACAAATAAATTTTACGCAAATCGTTCTTCATGAAGCCTGTCCAGAAATATGGGTGTAATTTATTTTGCTGTTACATGTGACATTCCGCTAGCATCATGGTTTGTTCTAAGTCAAATTTATTGATAACTGCAACATTTTGGAAGGATTTGCATAAAAATTGTTAAACTGTTTCAAATGTACAGAATTCAATAACATATTTAAGAGTTTTCAAATTCGATCAAAACAACCTCATCTTTTTTTTTTTCACTTTTATAAGGAGAAAACATCGCATCTTAAATCTCAGCACGCATTTAAAGAACAACAGAAAATGTAATTTCATTTTTCCAGAAAGTTAAAACAAGTCTTTTGGAATAGAATATATACAAGTTCGGCGACATTGAAGTCAGCATCGACACAAATACATCGGAATTCGATAAATTCACAGTTAAGGATGCCCTATGCAACTTCTTAAATGTCAAAGTGATTGGAATTTTTCACGTCATAGAATTTATTTCAGAAAGCCGCATTACTTATGATAAATGTATTGCGACGAGTTATAGTGATTACGTATTACCTTTAAGATTTTTGCGGAAAATTTACACAGCAGATAAGTGTAATAATGAATCACTTATTCAAAAAAAAG
The DNA here is from genome assembly GCA_038373885.1 of Cheiracanthium punctorium. Classification (NCBI taxonomy): domain Eukaryota; kingdom Metazoa; phylum Arthropoda; class Arachnida; order Araneae; family Cheiracanthiidae; genus Cheiracanthium; species Cheiracanthium punctorium. Next base: position 57,588 of record JAWZYV010013499.1, read on the forward strand.
AAAAAAAAAAATCACTATTTTTTAAAGTATACAATATAAAATACTTTTTAAAGAATATAAAATTAATGTTCACACATGTAAAGCATTTGCTTACAAAGTAAACATACCGATCTGAGTGATTTAATTTATCTTCATTTTTTAAAAACGTTTTCCTCTGTTAGAACGTAAAATAAAATACATAAATTAACAAGATTTAATTCCCCATATTTTCATTGTATTCTGATTCATTATCCATATAAAAAATAAGAACAATATATATAGAAAATTAAAAATTATTTCACACTCATAACTTTTCTGGGGAGAACAATTAGCTGAGAGAGAAAATTACATAAACAATCACTGTGTAAGTAACTATCTGGACCGAGTGTCAGTGTTCTTATTCTCTGTTATTATGAGGTTGAGTTTGCAGTTTACTTTTGCAAAGAAAACACTTTAATCATATTATATTACTCTTCATTTTCCGATATTATAGTGTTTGAGCATATTTCGCATGTTTTGTGAAATTCCCTTTATTCGTGGACGTTCTTTGCCGTTACGTATCTTACTTATCTGAAGAACAATAGCAAAAATGAATATCGATGTTTTTTGTAATCATTCTGATCTTTTAGATTTTCGCGCTGTTCTGAAATTTTGCCTATTTACGAAAGGTTGTAATTCATATTTCCACTGTGTTTTATTTCTGGCAACGTTCCTGCTTTTCAAAATACTTTTAAAAGTGTGTTTATCTAATTTATTTCGTAGCATCTTTCCGCTTTATCTCTCTGAGCTTCAGGATATAATTGTTCAGTTGAAATTTATTTGCAAACGTATGTTATGCATTAGGAAAGCCAGAATTTTTAAATTCTTAATATTGATTTGAAGTTGGATTTTTTTGTGTTAGGAGTAATAGGTATAAATTCATCAATTTAATTAGGTATAAATGCATCATACACTATTGGCATCAGGAGAAATTTATTTCGCAAATATATCATGCTTACGTTAAACATGAAGATTTCAAAAGTTTACATTATCATTTTGAGATAAAAGTTTACATTATCATTTGCAAAATGCAAATTTTTATGCTTTTTACGTAAAGCATCATGATTCAATAAAAGCATATTCTAAAAAGCTAAGCGATTTAATTGTTTTTATTTTATTTTTTTAACAAACAAAAATTCTTGGCTGATTCTCCCAAATGTCCAGTTTTAGATATTATATTTTCATTTTCTCACCATTAGATTCATGATTCTAAAATTATTATTAAATAATAATTGCATGCAAGGTGGTTCTAATTAAACCTTCGCAGTTGTATTACATTCATAGACAGGTGTCATGATGGTGGGAATTAGTATTCCTTGAACGAACAATAATACATAACATGCAAAATTTTGAAGGAAAAACAAAAGGCATTTACTAGATTCGTTGCCCCGTATTGCTAGAAGCGCGTTTTGTATTCCTTCCTATGATCATGGGCCCGTGTTTGACTCTCAGTGCGGGATTTTAAATTATCCCGTCTTTCATAGGAACAATTTCGGTACACCTATTGGGAGTCTCCAGAATAAAGTGGCAACACTTCAAGTCTTTGTAGTGGTCACATGCAAAAAAGTGCCAATCATTCAAAAAATAATAATAATAGAAGTATTTTATCAGACCGTAACCAGTTGCCTTAGCATTTTATGTTCTTTTACAGGTAGGGTAAACTTATATGTATTTAAATAGAGAATAATAGAAAATTAATATAATAATATCAGTATGGCTCTTTGTCGTCGTGGCTGAGAGTAGAGTAGGCAAACGACTTGAACACGTAAAAACGTAAAAAGCCTTGGTAACTGAGAACACATATATGGCCCCAAAGGATTAAAATTCCCCTACAAACAACATTAGGCAGCTAAAACGAGCTAGCAAATATCCACCAGCACTAGCATATGGACTGCACAAATAATACGTAAGATTTTTAAAATGTGTTATTCAAAATAATAAAAACAAGAACAACAAAACAATAGAAACAAACACAACAACAAAAATAGAAATAATAATAATAAATGTCTACCGTGTTGCTCTTTGTATGCAAAACCAGTGAATTCAGCTCAAATTATACGATTTGTTAACAATTGTGCAAAAACTACTGACTGAATGTTGATATTCTTTTTACATTTCATTTGAGACAACCTATTGTTAAATGTGTTCTTTTTGAACATTTTAAAAACTTCCTTAAGCTCATGTACATGCAGTCCAGATGCAAATCTTGTGTCCAATTGCTCACCCGTTTAAGCTGTGGAATGTTTTTTACATAGGAAAGTTGAATCCCAGCCTTTCTGTACATAATAACCATCGAAATGTCATACTGTATGGCAATGGAAATTCACTCTATTTCACTTTATTGACAATAAAGATTTACTACCATAAGTTTTCCAGATTTTGGACAAAGGCGCAAGTAATGTAAACATAGAAAAAAAATGATTTAATAAATGTTTCAAGTAAACAATTAAGATGAAGAACGGGAGTTACAAGAATAAAAGTACATTGGTAATTTTCCAGCTATAAATGAGATAAAAATGTTATAAAAATTAGAATGGTTATTCTGTAAATAAACTTTTGGCAGCTGTTGCAATCATCGAATGTTATTTGTGCTAATTATGCAATATAATAGTGATAACGGGGCGACTTCTGTATAGTAATGACACAAATTGCTTGATGCATACACTGGATGTCTAGAAATATAAATTCTACTGCAGTTACGATAAACGTTTTGCATTTGAAATGTTTAAAACTTCACGAGAGTCTTTTTTTTTCAAAATTATATTAAAATTCATTCGATCTAGATACATGATGAAATATTTCGTAATTACAATATTTCGTAAGCTGTAGAATATGCATCACATATTCTACATTTCTATAAATAGGTTACAATCATAAAAATTTCAACATGGGTTACCACGCGAAACAGACGAAAGATGAGAGATAAATGGCATAGTCAATATTTCGTAAGCTGTAGAATATGCATCACATATTCTATTTTTCTATAAATAGGTTACAATCATAAAAATTTCAACATGGTTTACCACGCGAAACAGACGAAAGATGAGAGATAAATGGCATAGTCAATTAATATCGTTTTAATATGGCAATAATGAAACCAAAAAATTAGGGGGTTCAGGGGGGGGGGACATCCTCCTGACGAGTATGGAAGAGCCGAGTTATTGACATTTTACTTTCAGAATTTAGTATTTTTCTGTGTATAATGCACTTTACTTGATTAAATTTCAGAGAAAACTGCTAATGCTTTTTTACGCGCACGAATGATTGAAAAGAATGATTGATCCGTGAAATCGATAAGCAACACAGCCTTTTTACAAGCTATACTTTAAAAGCAGACATCTTCAAAATGACAAGAAATATGAATGTTACATTTTGAACTACATCACCTTTGAAGACGAAGTTGTTGTACACACATAACTTTCAAAAATTATAAAGTTTTATGTTACAATTTCTACTGATTTCTAAAAATACACATTGAAATATATCAATTTACTTGTCTGTGTGAAGCGTTTATTATGGTTTCAAAATCCCTTGTTAAGGATTATCAAATGTTATTGTTTTTGTGTTTTATGTGGGGTCTTGCTTACAGGCCAAGCTTCCTTGTAAAAACATTTGGTGACAAAAAAAGCGGTTTTGTTGCTGACACTGCAGTAGTAACTTGTATTGCAACATTTGCAAGTATTTTTATTTGTTTTTATCAACATACCCAATTTGAAAGTAAGTTTATGGGAATATTTTTTAGCAGTTTCAACGGTTTCTCTTATGGCACAAATTGGATCGCTCTTATCAAAAGAAAGAAGATCATTTCTGTTATTAAACAGCTTCTTTCTGTAACAAAGCACTGCTCTCCAAAACCATTTAAAAGTAGGTGGAATGTTCACTTTTTTATATTTTTCAATGCATTTGCCCGCATTACAAGTTTTGTGGCAATCGCCAGAGTAAATTTAAGGTATTACATGGAAGTGAAAGATTTCAGAATTAAAATTTTCTGGAGCGAAATTGTTGGAGAAGACTCTGAAATATTCCACGCAGTTTTCAGAATACTTTGTACACTTGTTTTACTTGGCAGTATTGTAGCATGCAGTGTTAGTGTTCAATTGATTTCAACAGTGTATTTCCGTCTTGGCGACATCATTGGTAACTTTGAAAAATATTTGAAAGCGAATATAGAATATCAGACAGTGGACAAGAATCCTTTATCGAGCGCATTACGTACATTTGGCGAAATAAGAAAGGTAAACCGTACCATCGACGGCGTCGTCTCAGCTTGCATGTTTTGTATTTATGGAGCAGCAATGAGCATATTTCTCACTGAACTGCGTGTACTTAAAACATATGGCAGCATACACCAAGATACAAAAATGATTGCTTTTTCAATGTTTTCATTTTATTTATATATGTTCTTTATCATTACTTTAACTGGGGATAGAATCAGGATAAAATTTGCTGAACTCACCGAAACTGTTAGCAGTCTATCAAATTTGATCATCAGCAGTCAAATGAGCAAGATGTCGATCATTGAGTTTCACGTGAAGTCAAACGCAATTGTTTCCGCAAATTTGAGCGTAACTGCAGGCGGGATGTTTATAATGGACAGAAGTTTAATCCTGACCGTGGCTGGATCTTTAATAACATACGGTTTTATAATATTTCAGGTGTTGTAAAATACTATTATTGGGCTTTGATTCTTTTTCTGTAAGTCTCACAGGCATTAATACTTTTCTTCTTTCTGCTTTGGTGCCATAGGTTCATGTACAGCGTGTGTTTTAAAATTATTAGGAACTTTCTTTTTCTTTCGCAACTAGTTCGGATGCACTTGACTGCAATTTGAAGAGGTATATCGTTGCAGGCATCCATTTAAAATATTAAGCATATGCCTATAATTCATATAAAAGTTATCGAAAAAAAATTTCGCTGCGTTTATATTTTAAAATATTGTTATTTTAATCGATCTGCAGAATGATGAAGACACTGTGGCACCGTAACGTAGTTTTTGTCTGACAAGAGCTGATTGTTATACTGAAACCCTTTACGGTAACATATACCAAACCACGCATTTCGCCTTATTCCGGTACATGATGCTGATGATGATAAATTCTATTCTTATGCGTTAAACATAATTTCACATTTATATAGAACTGCGAAGTTTGGCTAACCATATAGAAACCAAAGAAGCATCACCAAATAATGACTGATATTTTTAGCCGTTTATTTTTATTATGCAAATTATTGTTTTTATTTGTAATCTGAATGTAATTAAGCTATCTATAGTGAATAACATAAAATCTTTTTCGATATTCAAATAGCATCTTTCTAATTATTTTTCATAACTGAAATAAGAAAATTACCATTTTTGTGACTATGCTTAATAAATCAATCCTCTCTACTAAAACTTTCTGCTGCAATTGAAACTCGGAACTTCCCATTCTATTAAAACCATATGTTTCTCTACAGTAAAGTACAAATGACAACAACTGTATAGGAATACAGTTGTTGTCATTTGTACAATACATATGTATATAACAATCAGACATAAAAATTATACTTAAACTAAAGTTTATAACAGCTATATACATCATAAGTACTTCATAGAATTTCTAAAGAAATACTTCAACTGGTTTCATTTTTAGGGAAGTTTTTTGATCGAAAAAGGAATCACATTTCACATCCAAAAACCCTGCCTCCTGCAAATTATTACAATACGGAGCTTTTAATCGTTTGCTTGATTCCTTTAAAGAAAAAAATATAATTAATTCTGTTACTTTCTCATATCTGTTTTACAATAGCCCAGTACTGAAAGTGATTTTCACAAAGTTATGAGATTTGCATTTATATAAAAAAAATGGTTTCAATGAAAACAAATTCGCCTTAGATTTTGTCTTTACTACTTTAAATGTTTCAAGAACATCAAAACTAATTTGGCTACTTTGTGAACTTTTAAATAAAAAAAAATAGGGAGAAAAAGATACGTTGTAATAAGTAACGTGAGACGAGTTATTCCCCAGTACTACGATAAGTGTTTCTTAACTGAAATTCCTTGTAATTATATAAAATAGAAAAACATACTTTGTAGAATTGCTGAATATAATTTTCCATAACTGTTTATTGGTAAATCATCTATACACCGAGCAACGTATTCAGATCAGTTATTCCCCGAGTAATATGGTAAGTGATTCTTTAACATACATTCCTCATAATTACATAAAAGAGAAAAATGTACTTTGTAAAATTGGTGAATATAATTGGGAAATCAGCTATACACCAAGCAACGTTCATATAAAAGTAAGGTGATCTAATATTGTTGTAATATAAGTTACAGCAGAATTATTACTAATTTTCTGTTTATTCTGAGTATTACGGTCGATTTAAGAATATAATTTTTTAGAGTTTTTTTTCTATAAATGTTAGTTTTAAGCATAATTCATCAGAATTAGTTACTAAAAAGAATATTTTTTGTTTTTGTGTCTTTGCTCATGAATATTTCTGAAACTTTCCTTGAGCTAGATCATGACAAATCCTTTCCCAGAAAATCTTCGTTTAAACGACAGTTATTCTGTAACTCTATAATGTTCGGGATAAAAATAAATTGCTTTAGGACTGTGTGGATAATAAATCTCAGACTCATACACAGTTTATTTTTCTTAAAAGTATATTTAACTTTTCCAATAACATATTTTGTGCAATCTTATAAGAAATGGGGAGTTAAATTCGGCTGTCAGCGTATGCCAGCGTATTTAAAGCACGCTTTTATTGAAGATTCTTGAATTTCTCTGCTTTCTCAAGAACTCAATTGTTGAAATGGAGGAGATAAAGAATTTTTCAGCTTCTAAACAAAATTCCATTCATTTAAGACTTTTTTTTATTCAGATGATTTTAAACTAAAGGAATTTAAAGTAAAGCTTAAATATTAAAATAAAATTTAAAATCTCAAATAAGATGCAATTTAAACATTTAAATTCCTACGTTTTACTAGAATCTTTTTAAATATCAGATGTATGTAATTTATGTAAGTAAAATTTGCACTTAGAGAATTGCTAACCCTTCATATTTTGTTCAACATTAAAATTTCAAAACCTTTTGAAATATAGGTAATGTATGTTTTTTACAAACTTCACTGCTACAAGTAGACAATGTTTTCTATCGTGTTAAATATTAGCTTCAATTACTGTAATTACAAATCTTCCTATTCAAGTTTTAATTTATTTTTTCATATTTTTATACTTTCAAAGCTGCATGAAATTTTTTTTGTAAAAACAACTTTATATTATTTTTCCATTTCCAAGATGCTCAATGAGTTAAAAAAGAAATTTTCTGGTAAAATCTCGATGAAATTTTTTTAGAGATCTCATACCATATTACAAGGGGAAAAAATCTTTCAGAAATAAGTTTTAAAATGATGAAGTATAGAATTAAAAAATATGTTTTGAAATGAAAGGGATATTTTACATAATAAGATATATAAGAAGATAGAATAAGATAGAATATAGAATTACATAATAAGATAGAATTTAGAATAGTTCGAAACGAAAGGATCAATAATACTGATAAATAATTTTTGAAATAAAAATTTCTTATTATTTCAATAATGTTTATTATTGTTGAATTACTTGTCTAAATATTGAAGAATTAAAGTCAAATATAAATTACTTGACGTACTTGGCATCGTTAATCGGCAATAAACACAGAGTTAGTATGAATTTCAGCTGTTTTGTTAGTTTATAAATCATTGCAATGTTTCCGGTACACTCCTTGTGTCGAGATTAGGGAATTTATATCACCTGCTTTCGTTTTGAATGATATTTATGTATACTAAAGTGTAGGCTATTTAAAAATGTGCATATGTAAATTCAAGCTCTTCACAAACGAAATATATAATTAATCTTTCTTCAAAGGTACATAATTTGGCTTATTGTTTAGAATATGTATCACTATGTGCTATTAATGACTTTTTTAAAATTCCAAATTTATTTGCTATTAAAACCTTCCCAATATTACCTTAACAACTAAAAGCATAACTATTTTTTTTCCTTTGTAAATTTCGCAAAGGAACAAATGATTAGTTGTAGAAAAAAGAAATTCATCAAGAATATTTAAGAAGAGTACCTGCAAACATTCTAAAGCTAGTGATAAGAAATAAATTATTTCCTCATTCAGTGTATGTATTTTCTTTTTTTTTTAAACCTCATTCTGTCTCAGCGATATCAACTTTAAATGCTTTCATTATTATGAAGAGCATATCTGTGATATCGCAAAAAAAAATGTTTTTAAGTCTCAAAAATGTTCCTTCATTAAAAACCCGGAGCAAAAAAGATTCCAGTACAAAAGGAAAAAAAAATAATTCCTCTTCCGAAGTAATCCTATTAGTTATTTCAGAATATTCATAACTTTTACTGAATTGCAATGAATTGTTTTTGCTATATTTATTTTGGATGAACAAAACATTTTAATGGAAATAATTAGACACTTTGTGAATTTGGAATGTAATAGGTTCGATATCATGAATCATTTTAATGACTTTTCATGATCTTAAGCATAGGCGTAGAGTTATATGGGCCCGTGGGGCTCGAGCCCCCCCCAATAAATTGTGAATAGGGGCTGAGCCCACCCAATAATTTACCACTAAATACAGAAAACTAATTTATACTAACATAAAAAAAGTATTTCACGCCATTTACAAACGTTTAAAAAACGTTTTCTTTGCTTCTATTTTTAACTTATAACATGGAAGAAAGATACTAACATGGATATTTACCTTATATAGGTGTAGAATTCTATGGACCCATAAAGCTCGAACGCCTCCAATAATTTACACTTACACATAGTAAGTCATAGCTGCCAACTACTACGGAATATAATTAACCACTTTTTGTAAACAGTATATTTTAAAATTATTTTTTTCAAAATAGTAACCAGCTCGAGCGCTCAGCACAAAAAGTTTGCTATATTTTAAGCCGAAAAATCATTTAGAAAAAGTGGTTAATTCTATTCCGTACTAGTTGGCAGTTAAGAGTAAGTTATATGTACATAAATCAGTGGCGTAGCCAGAAATTTTTTAAGGGGAAGGGGGGGGGGGGGTACGACTTCTGCGACTCACATATATGTATACGGTACGGGTGTATGATAAGGGAGTAAGGCATATACATTTTGTATGGCAAAAAATTCCTCATGGGGGATATAACCCCCCCTTGGATACTCCACTGACGTGAATATATGTGGTTGTGGGGGCCCGACCCCACCAATAAGTTTGAAAACTTTACGCTTATGATCTTAAGACGATAAAAGAAATCCCTTTATAACAATTACTGATAACAAATGACACCTCTTTTCTTTTTCAGTTTTTCCATAATATTTTTACAGGTATTTTTTAATACAGCATATTCGGATTATTTACAGTACATGAACGTTTTAATGAAATATGAGATAAAAGACGGAAACAGAAAGAATGTTAACTTGAATTAAATTTTTGGATTTTTGCAAGATATTTATTACTTCTGTTACGATTTTAATTCAAAAAATGATGTCAAGATAAAAAAAAGTAAATGAAATAACTCTTACATTCGGATTTATTCACTGAAAAAATAATGCAATAAGGAAGATTTTAAAAGAATATACAAAGCAAATCTAAATGAAATACAACTGTTTTCTGCTTAAATTTATTTTACAATACTTAATTAAATATTTTTACGCTTACGGAAGTGGAATTCAAAAATGCAAATATTTTTTTTAAAACAAAATATCCGTAATATAGTAATAGCGAAAAAAAAGAGAAAAAATGAAAGTGTCTCTTTCAATAATCACACTCATATTATACAAACATTCTGATCACTTACTACCTCATTTATACAAGAAAGTTTTCGGATGAAAATCTCATTATAATAAATGTTTGTAAGAATCACTTTGAAGAGATGCAAACGTTAGGGGTAGCGACAATGGGTATTTCGGACTTGCCTTATTTTGCAAAAGAATTGCATTGTGAACTGACGTTATCATTTCCATTTAAAATTTAATATTTGAAAATTTATAACATATACTTTTGGTAAATGTTTATAGTCAGGAAGCATGAACAAACAATTAATTATCGATTACGGAATACCTCAAAGTGGAACACATTAATCCAATACAAATAAATTATCTTAATACACTATGCCAGACTAATATACCCATCTTAAAAAATTCGTAACTTATTTTCAAAAGAGATTTCTTCCGATTTCTGAGTACAGTATCTTCGCAAACTAACATTCTCTTTTAGTGCATTTATATTTCATCAAATATTTTGTTAACTCTCGAGAAATTTCCAGCTAGAACAATACTTCGAACATCTAATTATTTGAATGTACATAATCTGCAATTAAGATGAGTAAAATAACATACAATGCAAACAGGTACTGATTTCTTCTGAATTTCCGTCTAGTACGTCCAGGTAAACAGCTAGTTTCAGTTCTTGTACTTTAAAGAGCGTGATCCGCGAATACATTCACTAATTCGTAAAATAAATTCAGAACTTACGAATCGTTTAAGTGAAGGGCAAGTTGTGATTTCTTTTATTTTAATACCATGTATGTTTCATGAGCAGATGTTTACTTAGACGGAAAGATACATTCATAAAAGTGCATTTTCACGAAAATGTACTTATTAAATGTGTATGGTATGTAGGTATGTCTTTCGCACGGTGCAATGTTCCTGACGAGTAGCCTGGTCGGTATAGCGTCGGCCTCCAGATCGGAAGGTCTGGGGTTCGAATCCCGCCGCCGGTATGTGAGAAAAAATAAAATCCAAGTCCACAAATTAATTTTAAAGTTCAATAACACATGTAATCACTAAATTATTGTAATTAATTAAATAATTCATTAAAATCAGTTTTAAACTCTGAAAAATTCTAAATCATATTCCAAAACTAAAGGGGTAGTTAAAATAAATAAAAACTTTGTGAAAAAACACACATAAAATGTTACTTATAAAGCGATGCGATCGTTTGGACCAAAAATTCTTTCGGTTTTCCTTAGTCAAATGCCTTATTCTCAGTGAGAATAAGAGCTTTGACTGAGGAAGACAAAAAGAATTTTCTTTGCAGGTGTTTCTTTGCATCCAAAAACAGTTAATTCAGCTCAAGAAATTACACGATTAGTAGACAATAGTTCAAAAACTATTGTTATTTTACTCAAAACTTTTTTATATTCTTTTTACATTTCATATTAGTCAATACCATTCTTAAATATGTTGTTTTTAAACTTTTAAAATTGATCTTAAGCTCTTGACATACAGCCCATATGCAAATCTTATGTCAGCCTGGTCATGTGTTTAAGTTGTTGAATGTTATTTATACGGAAAGTTTAATGACAAACTTTCTATACATAATTACCATCCAAATTTCATACTGGATGGCAATGTCAATTCATTCTATTTCACTTTACTGGCACTAAAGATTTACTAAGATTTCCAGATTTTGGACAACGAAACATCGAATATGAACATAGAAAAAAAAATAATTAAAAAAATAATGTTTTAAGTAAATCAGTAAGATGAAGGACGGGAGTTACAAGAATAAATGTAAGTTCGTAATTTTTCAGCTAAAAATGCGATAAAACTTTATAGAAATTAGAATGTTCATTCTATAAATAAAATTTTGGTAGCTTCCAAAATGAATGGATTTAAAATCCAGCAATCCAGATCCAAATCGCAGCATAGCATCCAAAATGGATGCTATGCTGCGATGTTAATCTGCCAATTATGCAACATGCTAATCATAAAAGGGCCGACTTCTGTATTGAAGATACTTCTATGCAGTAATGACACAAACTGTTGATGCAAAAAAAAAAAAAATGAACTTTGAGATTTTGGACAAAGACACACGAAATGCATACATGGAAAAAAAATAATTTCAAAAAATGTTTCAAGTAAATAATTAAGATGAAGTACGGGAGTTACAAGAATAAAAGTACATTGGTAATTTTCCAGCTAAAAATGAGATAAAAATGTTATAGAATTTAGAATGTTTATTCGGTAAATAAAATTTTGACAGCTAAAGCAATCGTCGGATGTTATTTGTGCTAATTATGCAATATGATAGTCATAAAGGGGCGACTTCTGTATAGTAATGACACAAATTGCTTGATGCATACATTGGAAGTCTAGAAATATAATTTTCACTGCAGTTACATTAAACGTTTTGCATTTGAAATATTTAAAAATTTAATAGGTAAAAATTTTTCAAAAAATTTTAAAAAATTTTACGATCTAGTTAGACCATGAAACTTAAAAATTTAAAAAGACAACAGTGGATGGTAGTGACTGATGAGAATTCAAGTCTTTACAATTTACTATTATTGATTTAGTAAAAGTTTGAAAGATTATACGTATATCAAAAAGATAATCTTCAAGTACTATTTTATGGTTTTCGAAATCATAGGAGAGAAAATCAGGCTCTTTTTCAAAATCACAATATGTGATCTAATACGAAATCATAAGTACAAAAATTTTCGCAGAGAAAAAAAAAAAAAAAAAAAATACGATCGATATAAAATAATCTAGTCTATTATAAACGGAATGAAATTTCAATACTTTATAAAAGATACGCAAGAAAATAATAAAAAAAAAATCCTAAGCTAAAACCGCTGATCCAAAAGAGTCAACAATTTTTAATAATAAATCCTTCTAAAGGGATTATAAATTTGAATATTTCTGATGGAAAAAAGTTTTCCTTTAATGAATGAAATGTTTTCTATCACTTATCTGGGAAATTCAGAAGGTAGCACATTTCACGCACATTCGGTTTCATACTCTCATTTTTTTCAAAATTTTACTAATCCTTAAATTGTGTGATTTATTACGATAATAATAAGTATTCAAAATCCTAGCATAATTAAACTGTTCGAAATGTAGTCAACATAAATATTTTTAACTTACGTCACTGTTTAAAAAATCGATGCTGTTTCTTTATTTTATGTATCTGGGCGTAAAAGAATAAAACTATTTTGAAGTATTAAATTTTCACAATTATGTCATTTGAAAAAATATAAAAACTATTTTCTATCATCCTGATTTCTTTTCATGAAAAGGAATATACTGTTCCTTAGTTTCATATGCAAATTATTACGTAAAGTCTTCTATACAATTGGAAGACACGCAATTGAAGAATACAGATTACAGATACAAATTTAATATATAAATATTTTGAGCTCTCAATATTAAAAAATTAGAGCTCAATGCTCTTTTTTTCCACATGAATACCTGCGATTCAGCTGATTGAAATGAATTCAAATGTGATGGAACATTAACAGATACGGTTAAAGTACCAGAGTTTTTTACAAATCTCAAGATGAATGATCAATATAATCAAGGGTTTAAAGAGAGATGGAATGAAACAAAAGACAGTCAAACTATTACGTTAACGATACCTTTAAATGACGTAGCTGATTTTCTTGAGGAATGTAATAAAACTCTTGCGTGTTTTGAAGTGAAATGGAATTTGTAAGAAATAGTAACAACGATATGATATATACAAATGAACAAAATCCCAATTATAAAGCCGTAGTCGAAGATATATATCTGCTTCTGCCTTATATCGAATTTAAGAGATTTAATTAATCGACATTTTCGGGACCATGTGTAGGGGGCTCGCCCAAGGGCTCTTGGATGGACGAATCATACCCTGTTGTAACATGAATTCAAACTCAGCTTCCGCAGAATTTAACAATGTTGCACTTAAGCCTCGAGGCTTACAGAAAACTCGCGGACCTGTCGTTTGTATGTGATGATACACTGCAGCATCAGAATTTTCCTTAATTCGACCGGATGTGCTTAGAAGTTGAGGAAATGATGACAAAAGTTTGTGGTAATCCGAGGTACCAGAGAGCAACGAAATGCGTCCGATGGATGTTTCCTGTGGTGGAAATGTGGTGGATGATGTCCTGTGGTGGAAATACTTGTAGTGGAATCAAGAAGTTTATGACGGCGAGCATCCACTAGGAGTTTGAAACAGTTCAAAAAATCAATTCCGATGATGGGAGTAGATACATCGGCAACGATGAATGGCCAGGAAAATGATCTTCGCAAGCTAAGGTCCAGCGTTAACAGTCGTTTACCGTATGTTGCTATAAGTGAATTATTGCCGGCGTATACAGTTAATTTACCTTTTTCACACTGGCGATTCCGACGGCGAGGAATGGCAAAAACGTTAGCACCCGTATCGATGAGAAACCTTATACAGTGAAACCTCTCTGAGCGACCATCCCACCGTAACGAGAATATTTGGCCGCTCTGAAGGGTTTTATTTACTATTATAAGATAATTGCTGCAATGCGTAATATAAACAAGTCTGACACATATTCCTTATTTAAAGTGAAATTTAAAACTTTTCTAAAGAGAAAATAGTACTTTATTTAATGGTTTCTTACATTTTTTGAAAAAAGGATACGATTTGTGTCTGTTTTAAGTTTTGACTTTTCTCTGAAACAATCATTTTTTCAAGTTCGTTTTTTACTTTAAAAAGTAGATCTCTAACCGATTTGTTTGCAACCGCTTCGGAATTTTTGATAATTTCTCCGATTTTCCTTAAAGTTGCTTGTGTTGAAAGTTTAGTTTGCTCTCCATTACAAACATCATCTGGAAATTCCTCGTCAGGGACGGAATTAGCGCCTGAATGGGACAAAAATTCATTTGTAGGACACCTTCTACGCCTGATATTCCAATTCTTCCCTCAGTTTCCATGGGTCGTGCAATAAGGATTCCCAATCTGAATTGTGTGGGAAGAATACAAAAGAGATAACAGATTAATTCCAGTTATTCCTGGGTCTTATATTCGACCATAAACCTGACCTTGAGTTTTTCCGCTCAAAATTAAAACATGGAGTGAGTAGAATTTCCCGAAAAATGAGATGGGCAATCCCATTCGGTGGCCGTTTAGAGGGGGGTCAGGTGGCCGCTGATAGAGGTTATTTTAACATTAAGTCTATGAGCCAAAAAATCCGTGCCATGAAAAATTGGACGTTCAGAGGGGTGATCGCTATACAGGAGTAGCCGCTCGGAGAGGTTTCACTGCATTTAAATTATTGTCGGCCACCTAAATTCGATGATTGCCGCAGTCATCCACGGTGGCCTCTTGGGACTGCGCGGCTATAGTTTTCCCGACTTCGGTAGTTGCTTAGCTCTTTACATGGATTCGTTTGCAAGCTGCATCACCAAATTTAGCATGGTAAAAGCAGATTTTGGGTTTGTTTTTGGCCGTTTTATGACGTGAGTTGCTACTCGAGTGTGCACGCTTATCATAATGTCTATGATGAAACGGTGGTCGAGTTGACAGTTTAGCAATCTGTTGTGAAAGAGCATCAATTTGTTGCTGTAACGAAGCGTAATGCGTTTCTTGATTAGCGGATTGAATGGGTAGCGTACTGGGCGACAATTCATGAATTTTATCAGCCATCTGCGCCAAACTGCTTAAGTTTTCAAAACTGACCGCCAGGATCGCCTACATTTGGCTAGGTAAACGGTTAAGAGAGAGAGTTTTTAGCGCCGTTTCTCCAATTCTAACAAATGATAGAGCCATGCAGTTTCAGACTCTGCAAAATTTGAAATCAATCTTTCTTTTAATGCGTCATATTTCTGTGCAGTCGGGGGATTCGAAATTATATTGCGGACAGATTGTAATACACTAGTATCAATCGCAGAAATTGTTGTGTAAAACTTGATCTCATCATTTGTGATAAAACTTTAACTCAATTGAGCTTCGAGTTGAAGGAACCATGTTTCCGGATCTTTCTGCCGAAATTGCGAAGGTTTAACGGCGACGCGCTCCAACTCAGAGGCTGCAACTGCTGTGCCAGACAATGCCATATTAAATAACGTAAATAACGTAAAGTCCTGCAGTATTTAATTCCAAAATATCATCTCTTCGCTCAAAAGTAAAATAAAACAAGTTTTGCGTCCAGACGATAAACAAAGTTAAAAAGATCTTACCACGGCAGAGATTACGGTGAATTAAAGAGTTGGCAGATTATCCAAACGCAGAAGTCCAACTTGAAGAAAAGATTCCTTCCTGAAAAACAATCAACGTAGATGAATCACCATTTTATGGGGTGCTCGTTAACATAAAACACCACATTAAATTTAAAGAATAACTTTATTGGGTGTACATAAAATCTCTGGCACAAAAATAACAGTACACGCCTCTGAAATTTTTGGAGAAAAGTAAAAAATAGAATAGCAGCACGAGCATGGCAAACTGCGTGGTGCCACAAATTTATTCAAAAATACCAAGAAAAATTAGACGTGGAAGCTGTGTCTAGATTTCAAAAACTTTCAGAAGAAACTATAACGTTTTTACCAAATAATGAGCTCGATTGGGCTGCAATAACTCAGTATGAAACTTTTAGTTATGGATTTCTGATCGAAAATCTACATAAATTAGATATGTGTAATCTCATTAATTATAAGCGTGATGAATTACTCGATCATTTTTTTAATGTTAAGGCGAGAAAATAAATGCATTCCAGATGTGTGAACTCAATAAGAAACTTGGACATAAATATATCATAGATGAATATATTAAAATAAATGAATCAATTGGATAATTGAAAAGTTTGTGCAATCAATTCCTTTATGATTTAAGACAAACCTTTTCAGAAAAATAAATCCTTATAAATGGATCTTTACGATTTGCAACTCTTGTTTGATAAGGATTTAATAATTGAATAAAAATCTGTAATGTGTGCTGTTTTAATCGGGGAATATGAACATACAGGGTTTGTTTATTATAAAAACGGGATTTTACGATATTTGAATGAAATTGAAACAATAATTGATACAAAAATATCAAGTAAAAATAAAGTTACAGGTTTAGAAATAGTATATAGATATAAAGATTATGTTGAGCAATTCATGCAAGATGGGTGAATTTCTTTAGTTGAGTGAGTTCTTTCGAGTCTTAAAAACTCTTTTGATATCAAATATATATTGAGTCTTTTATTAGTGATAATTCTTTTGTATCTTATAATCTTTAATCTTGATATCAAATATATTGAATCTTATATTAGTGATTATTCTTTCAAGTCTTAAAAATTCTTTAGTGTCTTATAATCTTTAGAATACTGGGGAAAGCAGATTTGGCATAAAATCATTCATTCCTTTGCAACAAAGTAATTCCAAGTATGTAGAATCGTATGAAATTGACAAATATGAAATAGAATGACACCCTTTTTACGCCAAATTAAAAAGTATATGAAATAAATGACTCAAAGTCTGTTACAGAACGTTGACAATTTTCAAATACGAGTAGTAGTACTCGTAGTAAGTTCTCTTAGAGAGCAGCAGTTTAGAATTAGCGATTATTCGTTTTTCCAAAGCAGAATTACTAATTGTACCAGATTTAAAAAGCGTCATCTTGGCATTAGGTACTATCTGGTATAAGGGTATCTCTCCAAGAAGGGTGAATCTAAACCGCGAGTTCGAAAATGTTAGAGCCTTGTATCTTAAATATGAAAAATAAATAAAATGCAGATTATTTCAAAGTTGATTGGGTTCATCCAGTATAAATATTTGCCGACGTAAACCATGCCTTTATAGCCGTTATAGTACAGCTTGGATATTTGCCAGCGCGGTACGATGATATATTTCGTGGTTATAAGGATTATGTAAATGAATATATGGATAATGGTTTCAGAAGCAACCTTATATTACCAGTAATGATCGATTATGGGCGTGTGCAAATCGCCAAATAATGAAAATTCGCCATTGGTGGCAAGCTATCCTAGCTGTTTCGTAGTTTGTATTAAAGAAAATACATGTAGTACCGTTTTCTTAGAACTAATTATACACCATTACATATACGTAAGACGCCAAATTGCGAAAAATCGCCATGTGTCGCAAATACGCAAGGCGTGGCATAGGTTTTACATGATTAAAAATACAGTGGACCTCCCTATAACACGGGTCCATACAACACGAATTCCTAGAACACGACAAACAAATTGCGATCGTTTTCAAATAACACGCTAAAAGAGATTCGTACATCACCGTTAAATGAGGCAGGTGTTCTGATTTTATTACGCTTTAGCTCTTAATTGATTATAAATTTTGAACGGCAAGAGAAAAAATATCATTGTTTCTAGAGAGTGCAAATAATTTTTAAAGAATGCAAATAATTAACGATTATACACTGAGTCAGCACTCCAGGTGGAGTATAGCTCGGGACCCATACAACACGAATTCCTATAATAGGGAACGTATCTACCGTGTTATAGGGGAATCTACTGTAATGAGAATCTAATTTTTTCTGTTCGGATGAACATGCAAGAACCAAGCAATTTGTATCTCGGTAACATTCTGCCTGATCCAATCTTTGGGTTTTGTCTGTTCAAATTATGTCTTTTTTAAGAATAAGCCTTATCAGGGCCCGAAAGCCTCATACGAAAAGCGGTCGTGGTGAGTCTACGGACCTTGGACCATGGTACATATAAATAAAGGGAGAGATTCAAATAATATTGATTAAAAACATTCGAGTAATAGCTCTGTCGGAACACGTCTAAATTAATAGATATCGCCTCGGCTTAATCACGGTGTGCGAGCAAACTGTTAGAAATCGATCGGTAAATCGTCCAAACACGCATGGCATATCACGGCATGGTGTGGACGGTCACTGCACTGTCTACCCGAACAGACATGTCCATAGGCTGAGTAGACTGCACGTACAAATTCCGGTAACAGGCGGGTAAAATCCGAGTCGTGTAAGGTAACAATAAGTCGTGTAAGTCATGTGAAAATTTCAAATGCCTTTATTTATTTAACTACGCTACCAAATCATTATTGTTTGTTTAGTAAACGGTACGTGCTTATTGTATTTTTATTTTGATGAGGTAATTAATTCTTCATAAGAAATATTTTCCAATGCTACTGAGACGTTCACATTTCTTATATTAATTTTAATATTATAACTATTATAAGCAGTAATATTAAACAAATAAATCTTTAAATTGGTGATAAAATTATTTTTCAGTCACTTATACACGCAAACGCATATGGATATTTTACTTTCAATATTTGCTTTTTTCGTTGTATACTGCACTTTACTTGATTAAATTTTGAGAAAACTGCTAATGCTTTTTTACGTCCACGAATGATTGAAAGAGTGATCGATCAATGAAATCGATAAGCAAATTAGCTACAAGCTTTAATTTAGTAGCAGGCATCTTCCATAATGAAAAGAACTAAGAATGTTACATTTTGAACTAGATCACGCTTCAAGACAAACTTATTGTACACACGTAACATTCTATATATTATAAAATTTTTATGCAACAGCTTCTTCTGATTTCCAAAAGCACATCGAAAGATATAAATTTACTTAGCTGTGTGAAGCGTTCATTATGGTTTCAAAATCTCTTGTTAAGGATTATCAAATGTTATTGTTTTTGTGTTTTATGTGGGGTCTTGCTTACAAGCCAAGCTTCCTCCTAAAACCATTTGGTGATAAAAAAAGCGGTTTTGTTGTTGCTACTGCAGTAGTAACTTGTATTCTGACATTTACAAGTATTTTTCTTTGTTTTTATCAACATATACTATTTCAAAGTACGTTTTTGGGAATGCTTTTTAGCAGTTTCAACGGATTCTGTTTTGGCACAAATTGGATCGCTCTTATCAAGAGAAAGAAAATCATTTCTGCTATTAAACAGCTTCTTTCTGCAACAAAGCACTACTCTCCAAAACCATTTAAAAGTAGGTGGAATGTTCCCTTTTTTATACTTGTCAATGCACTTGCTTGCATTACAAGTTTTGTGGCAATCGTCAGAGTACATTTATTGTTTTACATGGAAATGAAAGATATCACAATTAAACTTTTGTGGTACGAAATTGTTGGAGAAGAGTCCGAAATATTCCACATAGTTTTGAGAATACTTTGTACCCTTGTTTTTACTGGCAGTATTGTAGCATGTAGTGTTAGTGTTCAGTTAATTTCAACAGTGTATTTCCATCTTGGAGACATTATTGGTAACTTTGAAAAATATTTGAAAGCGAATATAGAAAATCAGCCAGTGGATAAGAATATGTTATCAAGCGTATTACGTACATTCGACGAAATAAGAAAGGTAAACCGTACCATCGACGACGTCTTCTCAGCTTGCATGTTTTGTATTTATGGAGCAGCAATGAGCATATTTCTCACTGAATTGCGTGTACTTAAAACATATGGCAGCACACACCAAGATACAAAAATTATTGTTTTTTTAATGTTTTCATTTTATTTATATATGTTCCTTACCATCACTTTAACTGGCGATAGAATCAGGATAAAATTTTCTGAACTTACCCAAACCGTTAGCAGTCTATCAAATTTGATTATCAGCAGTCAAATGAGCAAGATGCCGATCAGTGAGTTTCAGGTGATGTCAAACGCAATTATGTCCGCAAATTTGAGCGTAACTGCAGGCGGGATGTTTATAGTTGACAGAAGTTTAATCCTGACCGTGGCTGGATCTCTAATAACATACGGTATTATAATAGCTCAGGTGTAGTAAAATACTATTATTTGAGAGTGACTTTTTTAAAAGTGCCACATGCGTTATAATACTTTTCTTTTTTCTGCTCTGGTGTCATGGAATCATGTACAGTGTGTTTCCGAATTATTAAGAACTTTCTTTTCTTTCGCAACTAGTGCGGATGCACTTTGCTGCAGTTTGAAGAGGTTTATCGTTGCAGGTACCAATTTAAAGTATTAAGCATTTGAACTTAAATATTAAATATTATTATTTAATCTTATTTAATCTATTATTTAATCTTTGTTCGCTAATTAGTTTTAAAATATTTCTAATCTTATTTCTAATCTTGTTCTATCTTATTTTTATTTCAAATCCGAATTAGCTTTAAATATTATTATTGTAAAATGTACGATGAGTGATAAAGACGTTGTCGCACTGTATTGGTGCTATATTATTGCTGTTTTTTGCCGTTGGAACCAGGTGTTCGTGACAAGAACTATATGTTGTTCTAAATTATTACAGTACTGTTTATTAAATCCAAACGGAATAGGCGATAACCGAAATCGTGATGCAACGATCGGGAAGCAGGTAGAGGCTTTTGACCTAATCTCGGTAAATGGTGATGATGTATTGAATCCTTATGTGTTAAACATGATTTCTCTAATATGTAAGAATGCAAAACTACGAATTTTGGCTAGACAAATAGAAGCCAACGGAAATATCACCAAATAACGACTGGTATACGTATTTACCCCTATATTTTATATTATGCACATTATTATTACTTTTTTAATATGAAAGTAATGAAGCTATCTACAGTAAAAAAGAAAAACAGTTTTCTATTCAACTAACATTTTTCTAATTCTTCTTCGTAACGAATGTAAGAAAACTATCATTTTTAAGTGTGCCTAATAAATTGACAATCCTTTGTACCACTACTTTTTGTTGCAACTGAATCTCGAGACTTGTCAATCGATTATAGGCATCTGTTGTAAGTTTTTCCACTGTAAAGCACTAATGATAACTACTTCTACACACTATAGGAAGAATGCAACCAAGCTTGAAAAATTATACTTAAACTAAAGTCAACAAAAGTACTTCATAGAATTTCTAAAGAAATACTTTAATTTGCAGATTTTAGGGTCGTATTATGATGGAAAAAGAAATCACGTTTGGCGTCCAAACGTCCTGCCTCCAGCAAATTATTTAAATAAGGGGTTTTAATCAATTATTTGATGTGTTTAAAGAAAAGGTAAAATTAATTTTATTACTTTTTCATATTTGTTTAAAAAGAAAAAAAAAACAATAATGAATGTAATTTTGACATAGTTCAGAGATTTCCATTTGTATAAAAAAAAGTAATAAACCGTTTTGATGAAAAAAATTGCACCTTATATTTTGTGTTTACTGCTTTAGATGTGTCAAATGCATCAAAATTAATGTGGCTTTTTAAGTTACCTTTTAAATTGAAAAAATATAGACAGTCAAACACAGAGATAAATATATAAACTCTAAATAACATCAATATTTCATAATATATTCCACGAATAGACAAGTACCGTATTTCAACCTTAATCTTCTGAATTTATTCGGAAGTTCTATGACTAGAAAATCTATAAGAAACATTTAATAAGCTGCTTGAGAAAGGTACTATTCTTTTGGACTATCAATAAAAACACATGTACAAATATTGGAATATGATATGTTCTATACACGGATATAGGAATACGTACTTCTAGTATTTATCAATCTATGCATAATGTTTTCTATAAAATAGCTGCATACATTAATATGTCATTGTTGTGATTACCCCAAAAAGTTCCAAAGTGTGAACATTTTCACTAAAAGAGCATTTCATTTTTATTATTTTTGTTAAAGTATATGGTATTTAATAAAGTTGTTATAGATTTTCCAAAATTAATTTTATTTTTATGTACTTTCTTCTAAAGATACCAAATTAAATGATACACATGTAGCTACTTCGTTTGCTAATTACTTCTGCCCTTAATTACTTTAGTGCAAACGGTTTTCTAATTAAAATACTATGAATTCAAGATATCAATCGGTCGTGACATTGGTTTTTAATTAATACCTATAGAAAGACAGTAACTTCTTATTTTCAGGAAAACTTCCTTCTTAAAAGCGTGCTATACTTTTAAATGTTGGCTAATAAAAGGTTTAAGGAAATTGAAGCGTACAACCTTATATATTGTTTTGTTTTAAAAAAATATTTAATATTAAGTAATTTCCATTACTTATTAATAATTTATATACACTTTCAAAATTTTCTTTTGTCTACAAAATAATAAATTCTTTGCCATGTATAATTTCATTTAAATGACAGTACATAAATATAAATCGTCTAGACAGGTGAGGAAAAATAAATTTCGCTCTTATGGTTTATTTTTCGGAAGTCATATTTAAGTTTTCCAAAAACATATTTTTTGTAGTCTTTTTAACAAACGAATAGTTACGTTCAGGTAAACCTTACAGTTATCATTTTTATCATTTTCATGGTATATGAGTCGGTTGTTTATTCGATTATTTCTAGTTTAAATCAAGGACAGAAGAATTTAACACTATGTCAGTGTATTTAAATCATGTTTTTCCAGAATATTTTTGAAACTCGCTGCTTTTTCATGGAAATCAATTGTTGACTTAAAGTAGTAATAGCATCTTATAGCTTTTAACAATCTTAAATAAAATCATGAATATAAGCATATTGAAATGGTACGGGTATAAATTTCAGGAATTTCACGCGTTTAAATAAGATACACTAAAACAAGCTGATAAAGATATCGAGCTATGAATAAAAAATTCACTCTGACGTGTAGCTATAATATGCAATTTAAACATATGAGAAACAGAGGAACATTTTTCAGCTTTTTTAAAATTTACTTTTTGCAGTTTATTGTTTTAAAATGAAAGAGGAAATCACTGTAATTTCTCTCGTTTTATCTACAGACTAGTGCATTTATTTTTTTAGTGTAACTATACTTTTTGACAGCAAGTGGTTAAAGTCTTTTTATCTCCAGTTGGAAAATGTACGCCGTTTGCGAGACAGGTTTTCCAGACTACCAAAAATGTGCAGGAACAAATTTTACAACTCTGGTTTAAATGGTAAAACACAGATATTTAACATTTGCATTTTACTTAATATGCATTTCTTATAGTATACGAAGAAAGCATGACAATAGTAGGTAAGATTACACAACATAGATAACACTTGTGAGATGACGCAGTAATTTGAAATGTAACAAGATATGGAAATCAAATTCCACATAATGATTTAAAAAAAGCACTTGAACTATTTTATTACACAATAAGAAAATTTTTGTTACAACAAGGCTCTCTGATTTAGTCCGAAACACGTTTCCAACGAGATGCATCTTGGAATACGTGCCACGTTGACATAATGGAACTTTGACACTACCTAGAAAAGTAGCAGTGAAAGTAAAGGAAAAGCATAGTTACGTGAAGAAAGAAACCCATTTTAGTACACTCAGTACCAAAGCATCAAGCTTAATACTATTTTTTATATTTTAGGATGGAATCAATATCTGAAAGTTTACTTACTATGAAAAACAACAAAATACCATTTTCCAGCAATTTCAAAGCAGTTACTGAACTAAAACTTTCGTATAGGATCTGTGATGTGTCATTCACTGCAGCTAGTAGTTCTAGGCTGCTCAATTATTTCTAAGTCAGTTGGAATATGTGCTTTGATCTCCCATTTACCCCATCTATGCAGTCTTACATTATGAAAGAATAAATGAATATCGTATTCACTTATATAAGCAAAAATCTGTGGCTAAAGAATTAGTTATGCTTCCTATTTTGTGTAACATTACTCTTAAAGCCTTTAGATTAACAGCATCCATACACCAATGGATGACAGGAATTTAATTCTTTCTGTTCTACTATTTGTCATGTTAAAACTTCAAGTTGGCTTGGAAAATTTACCAAAAGATAGACATTGTTGCTGTTACATCAATAAAACTTAACTGCAAGATACTTTCAATTCAATAGGTAGACAAGATTCACTATTGCTCGAAAAATGAACATTAATTGTCGCGTTTAATAGTGACTCAAGACACATGGAACTTACACAATTTTCAGCAGGCACGCAGTTCTATAGAATTGATCTGTTCTTTGACAAATCTGCTCTGAACCTTTTTACTGAAATCTTCGTTTTTCTTTATATTTCTTTAGTACTCAATGGATGACTTATAGATGTCAAATGAGAGAAAACCCAACAACTCTCATTAATTTGCCACCAAAGGGGATTCGAGTCGATATGCCAGATTACGAGTGCTGACTTGTATGTGTGATACCAGAATGTCGTTATTACAACTCAGCGATAGATCCATGTCTTGTCGGTGAGATACAATCACGACAGTTTGATGAAGATTTATGATGATGTCCTTTGTAGCTTCAACTTATTTTACATTTCTACAAATCCTGGCCATGAGCCACTAACCTACATGTGTTTACCTTTTTTATTATGTTTTCGCCCAATTTACTAAAGCCAACCAAGTAACAGGAACAACCGGCACAGACAGACGAAAAGCACAACCCAAATTATTGGGTTGGAAGGAAAATTCTGTCATATTTTAAATAGGCAGATGATTTTTCTAGTAAATGAAAAAGCATCTGGCTAGTGAGTCGATTGGATATTTTTTTTTGTTCTTTTAGCTGCTGTATAATATAAAAGGTGCCCTTTTCTACCGTTCATCATTTACTTGTGATATTTAAAGTGAAAAACATGTCAGTAGATAAAATGCACTTACGATACTCTATTTTATAAGAATTTCAAAAAGGAAACAACGCATCGGTTGCATGTATTTATGTGCGGTATTTGGAAAAGATATTGTAAATGTTCGTACTTGTCAAAGATGGTTTAGCAAATTTCGCTCCGGTGATCTGAGCCTCAAAGAAAGTGATCGATCTGGACTACCATTACTGCTTTGTTTGTGGTGGGACAGGAAAGGTCCAGTGTACTACGAGTTGCTGAAACAGGGAAAAACCATCAACGCGGATCTGTACAACAATCAGCTGGATAATTTGAATACAGCTATGAAAGAAAAAAGGACAGCATTAGCGTCCAGAAAAGAAATAGTGTTCAACCACGATAATGCTCGCCCGCATACTGCAATGGTGGCACAACAAAAGCTGAATACGTTAAGATGGGAGGTCCTTAGTCACCTACAGTATTCACCTGGCATTGCACCATCTGATTATTACCTGTTCAGATCTCTGAAAAATTATCTAACGGGAAAAAAAACAAGTCTTTTGAAAGTCTTTCTTAAGCAGTTGCTGACTATTTTAACTCCAAGGACGAGAACTTCTACAAAACAGAAATTCACAGGTTACCTGAAAGATGGCAACAGGTTGTAGCAAATAACGGAGGATCTATAATTGATTAATATTAAACATATATTTTTATAAATGAAATCAAATATTTTCTTTAAAATACTACAGAACATCCCTCCAACCCAATATCTTTAAAAAGGCTTAATCAAGCATTTTACGCATTAAATACTCTTTCAGACATTCATAATTTTATAGTTGGTATCTTCAAAGTATCTGATGTTCCTGTTAAATTTTCAGAAACGTCCGCTGCAAGTATTAAACTCCTTTCAGTTGCAATTATTGCCTTTATGAAGAATTTACCTGAAGAAATACTGCTATTCATCAGTATTTTTGTGAAAAGAAATACTGAATATGTAATATTATAAAATTGAAAATTCTGTCACTTACCTATTCCGAAAATTCCCACTTGCTATCATTAATAGAAGCTAATTAAGTATATTTTTTTAATTTTTATAAAACTTGTGCACATATAAACCACAAGAACATTAAAAATGCTGCGAAATGAATTTACGTATCTTCACTACGACTCAAATAATAGACTGCATCCCCTTAAAAAAATGCTTTATGAAAATAATCATAAAAATGCACTAACCATTAGCTTAAATTATATTCATATGCTAATTTAAAGAAAGTAAATATTTTAAAGTTTGAATTATACAAGCTGCTTTTGAAGAATTATTTTTTGTGAATGTGATTTATTTCGAGTATTGGGGATAAAGTTGGTTTGACGGATGAGCTAGTGATATATTATGACATATTGAAGCACACGGAGTTTCGTGGTTTCCATAATATTACTTTCACGGAGTATATTCCATTGTCTTTTTTTAAGGAAAATTGCTTAGGGTTTTATGATTTTATTTATTTATTGTATTGATAATCCATGCAAATACTGACAGATGATTTTTTAATGATAGAATTCTAATGATAAAATCGCTGTGAAAACATGTTTTCTAGCAAGATATTGTTCACCTTCAGTTTCAGTTTTAGTTTACTGTGTCCAGATCTTTATTGAAGGCTAAATATGTTATTTCTCGCAATTTTTTTATAAACAACTATGGCCAATAAAATATATATATTCAGATAAGGAATAATTTTCTTAAGCAAATGTTTCTATTGAGAATATATTGCAATTTATGAATCATTTTTTTTTTGCTATTTAGGATACATTCTGCTTGAGTTTTAAGCATTTCTGTTCTGATTCATGAAAATATGAGATATCTTTACTTTGTTTTATTGATTCGTCTCATATGCGAGTCTAATTAAGAATTTCATCTTGAAATTTTGATATTTAAGTTTTACCAATTCATCAAAGGGGTTATAATATCGTGCTTCTTATCCAGGGAAACGGACACATCTAGGCATATATTGAACTTTTCTTGTCTAGAGTAGTAAAATAGAGAAAATTTGGAACAATTTATTTTTCTCTGTCTTCTTACGAAGTCTGATAAAATCCCACTGCCTTCAATTATAATATGATCAGCAAAGTAAAGTATTATACATTTTCTGCATCTTAGAGTTAAAATGGCATCTTTACAACAGATTAAATATTTAGTTATAAACCGTAATTCAATGCTTTAATGTATATGCAGAATTTCAATTTTCACCTCATAAGGCGTGCTTTTCAAACTAAATAAATCCACAGATAAATTTGAAATATTTAACAAGCAAAAGTAGTTTAATTAATTTTGTAATGGTAATTCAAGACGTGCATTTCAGTTTATTGAAATATTCATAATTTTTCAGTACGTTATGTTCAGTTCTTCCAGACATTAACAATATATGTTAAACATCCTCTTTATAAATTTAACAAAAATAAAGAATACCCTTCATACAGATTATAAGTCTGCATCAAGTTGAAAAGTTCAGATTTCATTAAGTGTTTATTTGTCTTTAAACGACATTAAATAAATAAATGCGGTACTTATTTTAATATTCACCGTGAAATTATAAAAATATTTTTTTCAGGATCTCAACCACATTCAGTAAAACCTGCATATGTCTCGGATTTTCTAGTATTACGTTTCAAAATTTTATCGTAATGTTTAAAATATAATTCACCGCTATATATGAAACACAAAAATATTTTAATTATCAAGCTGAAAAGTACAAAATGTTGTATACAAAACTAAACTACCCTTCCCAAAAGAAAATGCAATTAGGAAATGCAGAGAACGGATACTTTTAATCTTGAGTAACAAAGAAACTCCATGTTCCATCTGCAAAATTCTCTGTATTCTTCAAATCCTTTTGCCTTCAACGGATTAGGCGAAGAAGTACACAAGGTTGACTTTCTTTTTATTGATTGAGACATATCCGGGTTAGTGATTAGTTTCTAAGAGATAAACTTCAGTGGGCACTAAAGCAGACTAACTTTGATAAATTAACAATCTGTTTTAATAATAAATGTAAGATTTTTCTGTCTCTCATTTTAATTATATGTTGTTCTTTATGTATTTACGTAGCTCAAGTAAATAAAAGTTTATCGGGTATTGATTAATTACGACCCAGTTTGGGTAAAATGCCTTGAAATGTCTTTGAATGTGTACTCTTGTCAAACGGAATTAAAATGCTATATAAGAAGTATTAAATTGTTTTGTAATTCTAGATTAGAAATAAAATATTTCGCGAAAAGCACTGTCCGAATAAATAATTTAGCAACTTCTTATATATGCATAGGTGCGACGGTGTCAATAAATTCGTAAGAGCTACATTTTCTCAGATGTGCAGATCTGATATCCAAGAAAATTTCAAGTTGATTTGTCAAATTTAAAAAAGAAAGGAAACTAATATCCAGATACCAGATGAGATGATATGTAATGTAATATACAAGTAATATGTATCTGCTATTAGTTTTTCAATACCGTTTCGAATGTAGTACTTTAAATACTGGCTTTGAACCATTACGTTTCCTCAAAAAAAATTAAAATAAGCGAAAATACTAAGTTTTTTGAAACCACACAAATTGGTCGGCTAAATCAGAAAAAAATCATGAAGTTTTGAGGCATGGTCGCTGTAAAGATTTTCAGAAATGTCAATCAGAAAATTAAATAAAACTGCGACATCGGTATGGTAGCCTCCTATCTTAATTAACTTTGAACTATTTGTCCTTATTGATGTTTTAGGGGTGAAAAATATGAAAATATATAGCGAGGGGTAAGTGCCTTAATGAAAATATTTTTATTATTGTTGCCACTTTGGCCAAGAAAAAAAGGAACAAAGTAGTAGAAACGCGAAGAGCTGGTTTAAGGAAAGAAATGCGTTTTAAAATTTTGAAATAAAAGAATTATTTTATGTCGAAAATAGGATTGATTTAATCCAGACTCAACGAAAATAAAAATTATTTTAAAACAATACACATTATACTAAATATCGAAGAACTTGAAGCACTTGCAATCTTTAAACCAGATCTAAAATTGAGATTACAGCCCTATTGTAGACTGCATATATATTTGCACATTAAATTTTTTGTCTTAAGTTTACTGGTGTGTATTATTTACTGTCTTATTTACTGGCATATTTGCAAACTTGAATATAATCCATTACAAAATATTATTGTTTTTGTTCTGTAAACTCTTCCAACGAAACGTTTCTACTACACTAGAATTACTTCAATGATTTAGAGTTTGGTATAGTGTTTCCAATGTATAAAGTAATTCTGAGTAAGATGCCTGTTAGGGAAGGTGCAAATTTGCTGTTAGTATTTTTATGTGTCAACATATATCAATGCTATAGCAATGTTGATCCATTTGTATATCAAATCTTACACTACTACACACATGGATTGCTAATTTGGATTGCTCACCGCCTTTAGTTTTAGATCTCGTGATCATTTAACTTGGTGAGATAGGCCTTATAGTATTCCATCGATCATATTAAAAGTTAATAGTGTTTGGTTTTAAATAAGAATGAACAATATGAGTGACACACACAAGGCCGTAGCCATGGAGAAATAAAGAATTTGTGATATCTTCACCTGGTACATGGGGAAGATACCTTTAAAAGATTTCATCAAAATATCTCAACACACACACACACAAAAAAAAGAAAAGAACTAATTCTTTATTGAAATATTTTTATCTTCAGTGTGGAAAAAATTGATTATTCGAGGAAATATATTAATCAAGATTTTTTTAAATGTACATAAAAAAAATCTAAAGATACTAAATAAGAGTAAATTATTTTTTCATTCCCAATATGTGTTTCATTAATTATCAGTATTCTCACATCTGTAGGAAAAATTAATGGACTAAAATTAATGGACTCTTTCTCTTTCCTACATCAAACATTGGATACTTTCATTATTATAAAGAACATATAGCAGAACATATTCATATCGCAGAACATATTCATATCACTTTAAAAGTATGTGTTTTATGTTTAAAAAGTATTCATTCATTAAAAACCTGGAGCAAAAAGATTTATGGACAGCTGCATAAAAAAAAACCTCTTTCGAAGAAATTCTATTAGTAATTTTGGAACATTCATATTTTCTTCATGAATCGCAAGGAACTGTGTTTTTTTTTTGTATATATATTCGATTGACCAAAATATTTTAATGAAAATGCATAGACACTTTTTGAATTTTGAATTAAACGGATTCGATCTTATTAATCACCATCATGACTTTTTTGCTCTTAAAAAGATTAAAAAATATAACTCTAATAACAATTACTGACAACAAATAAAGCCTCTTTTTTCAAAAAAAAAAATAAAGAAAAGAAACATAACTTTAAACTTAAATTCTAATATGCCAGATATTTTCGTGGCATTTAAAACGTTTGCTATTCATTAGTATTGCCCCAATTTTCATTTTCCAAAGAGGTCAAGATAAAAAAAAAAAGCGAATTGAAATGTTTTTTGTATTTGGGATTTATTCCCAGTACACAAAATTAAAAAAAAATATTTTAAGAGATAAAATAAAATGTAAATATAAGTATAAAATCCTTTTCTGCCTAAATTTACTTTTTTTGTGTAGAATTAAATATATTCATCACTGCGATGGAAAACATATGTTAATTAAATAACTTTAAAAAAAATGTAAATATAACTATAAAATCCTTTTTCTGCCTAAATTTGTTTTTCAGTGCAGAATTAAATATCTTCATCACTGCGATGGAAAACTAATGTTAACTAAATAGCTTTTTTTAAAAAAAGGCATAACTTAAAGTCAGACTTCCTCACAAGTAATGCAAAACATATTTTGAAAAAAAAATTTCACCATCTCTGCTTGAATCATAATGGTTATGCTAACCTTCTGACCACTAAATTATTTCATTTACATAGCAAGGTTCTAAAGGAAAATCGCCTTCCTTCGAAAGAATAACCAGTTTCAAAAGACGGAATAATTATAGTGGTCATTTATTACAAAGGCTATTTCTGTGTTGTGCTATAGTGGTGTGCTTTGTGGAATAGCTTTATTGTGAACTTACTGTAACTTTCTCCATTCAAAATTTAATATTTGGAAATTTAAAATACATGTTAGTTATGAATTACATAAATGAAGAAACAATAATAACTTTTATTTACTTTATATTGAATAAAAAATATTGAATTCAAGCTTAACGATTCCATTACCCGGACGTTTGTGACCCGTAGGTTTTTGAAAAACGCCGCTAGTACTCAAGCTATTTTACATGAATAGTTAAAAGACACAAAGAAACGAGATAAACCGAAAATAACTTTGTCGAATGAAGCAGTAGCGCAATTTAAAAAATGTAAAGAAGATTTAGCAAATGTTGCTCTTTTGTCTCCCCCAAATCCAGAATTGCGTACAGATGACTCTGATTGGGCGATAGGTTCAGTTTTGCAACAATTTGATAATGGAAACTGGATGTCAATTGCTTTGTATTCTAAAAAGCTAAATGAAGCTAAGCAAAATTATAGCATTTATGATAGAGAATTATTAGGCATATATCTTTCAATAAAACACTTCAAGCATTACCTTGAAGGAAGAAAATTTACAATTTTTACTGATCACATGCTCTTAATATTTGCTTTTAACCAAAACCTTGATAAGGCAGCTCCTAGACAAGCACGTCAGTTAAGCTATATCTCTCAATTTTCAACCAACATTAAATATATAAAATGTGACAACAACATAGTAGCCGATACATTATCGAGGATTAACGAAATTTCAACGATAGATTATGATCAGATAGCTGACGAACAAACCCAGGATGAAGAACTGAAGAGTTGGAAACCACTACTTCTTTGAACATGAAGCAGTGCCCTCTACCTTCAGGCAAATATTTGTGGTGTGATACTTCAACCAACAAAATTCGACTATACATTTTTATTTTATTTGTATGTAAAAATGTATCTCGTGAATTTAATTTGAAACGTTGTTCTAAAAATGTAATGTGATAAAAAGTTCAGTTATTCGTTTCCATGTAAATTATTAGGCGTTTTTGTAGAAAGAGAAAGATAAATAAGTGTGGTGTCAATATTGTAATTTCAATTTATTGACGTGTATTTTTTTAATGTCCGATTTCCCTAGCTCGGGAGACTCGACAGTCTTGATAATAATCAAAAAAATAACGGCGTTATTTTTTTTGTGCAGAATATAAATTAGCCATACGTTCAAAATACTAATATTTTTTATGCCTGCTATTTATTAAATTAAAAATGGTTTTGTTAATCAACAGAAATTAACAAAAAAAAAAATTAAAGGGAACATCTGAATAAATTTAGAATTGCCAAGGGATTGATTCGTTATACACGCCCAACATCTTTATTCAAATCAAAGTAATTACATTAACAAAAAGACTAGGTGCAATATGAGCAACCAATTAAATATGTATCAAAAAATATATTGAAGTAGAATAGCCATACATTATAAATTATCTTAATTTACTGTGCCAGATTACTGTAACTATCTTAGTGTATTGTGAAATTATTTCCGAAAGAGATTTCTTCCGATTTCCGAGTATAATATCTATGCAAACATATTTTTTTTTTCGTTTAATGGATTTCTGTTTCAGCAAAACTCTGCCAACAGGCCGGCTCCGAGAAATTCCGGAATAGAATAATTAGTAGAACTTCTAATTAGTTGAATGCACAAAATCTCCAATTAAGGTGAATAAAAATAACGTGCAACACAAACAGGTGTTACTTCCTTCTGAATTCCACTCGATTACGCACAGGGAAACAGTTGAGCTTGTAGTTTAAAGAATGTGATACGTAAACATAGTCAATAATTCGTGAGATGCAATCAGATCTTAAGAATCGTTTAAATGAAAGGAAAGTAGTGATTTGTTTAACTTCAATATCATGTATGTTTCATGAGCAGATGTTTAAATAAGCGATTAAATGTGTTAATAAAACTCTGTGAAGTAAATATAAATAATACTTTTCTTATTCAAAAGTGGGCTACTTATCTCTTTTGTATATGTATGTTTATGTAACTACCAAATTGGAGCAAATAAATAACGTTTTTCAATCTAAAACTTCGAAAACATCTTATCCTCACAAATAAAAATTAAAATATCTGTGTTTGTGTGTTTGTTTGGATGAATCACTTTAAAAATCTGAAAATTCACAATTTTTAGAGGTTCTTCGCTATTCTCAGCTCCTTTGTATATGGAGAGTAACAAATTTAAGTCATTTGAATGACACATGCTTTTGTATCGTAAGTGAAATGACGTCATTTTGATGCCACGTCAGCATTTGAAAGGGAAATTGTGATTGCAGTTTGTTGAAATCAGCTTCACGAAATTACTCATTATAACATTTATTTTCACAAATAAAATGACTTCATCTGCATGCAGCATTAATATAAAAGTTGTTGTTTCAAGAAAAACGAAATCTTTCGAATATGAAAACTTTTTCGATAAGATGATAAGAATACATTGAAAACGTGGATATTTTCTTCAGTGACGTAAAAATAGTGTTTCTTTAGTGACGTTCTTTTGTGTGTTAACGGGAAATTTTCGCTGAATATTAATAAAATCCGCTTGTTTCTCACTCGTTAATTTTCATTTTAATAATTTAAAAACTCTAAATATGTCAGATATAAGTTTCAATGGATTTTTCAATTAGCAAATTAAGTGACATGAGTGGGTTATGTTAACTACGGAAACCGACTTATTGAAAGTAGAATATGAAAATATTTATATTTTAAGTGAACAAAAATTAAATACATTCAGGGTAATTTTCTTTGATGTGAATAAGAAATTTTGGGGACATCAATTGCTTTTCACATTTTAAAATCTTAAAATACAGCCTCGTGCACTTGTGTAAGCCGTCTGCTTTAATCAGAGTTCTCTGGTGTCGGGTTTTAGAGATCCTTTCTTCACTATAGAGTTCCCCATTCTTAAGTATTGATACACGCGATTAGTATTGATACGCATGATTAAAGTGCGCGTTGTACGTGATTTTCAGAGTAGAAACTTTCAAAACATGAAGGATTTTGTTGATACTACCAGATGGAGCTTCATCTGGTTAAAGGAAAGCGCATAGTGCGCATCTGCAGCTCTGGGTAATTTGAAAAATGTGTTGACACATATGCGAAGGTAAGAAATTAATACAATATGCATTATTGCATTAATACAATATGCTTAAATCAGGGTGTTTTTATAGTTTGATGTTTTGTTTGTGTGTGTGTATGGTAATTGATATATTTTTATTTTCCAAATCTTACGAACTTTAGAAATTACTTCTCTCTCATTTGGAATTGGTTCCAAATTAGAGAGCCCCGACCTAAGTCGGACTTCTTGCCACTGGGGTTCCTTGAAATTGAAGTACCCCCTTCCGCCCATAGCCTTCCTATATGGGAGATCTGTATAAGGATAAGTATAATAAGTATGGATAGTATTCCACCCATACTTATTATACTAAAAAATCACCGTTTTCTTTTTATCTTATTAATTATAACTATTTTAATAATTTCCTTATCAATTATGATATAAATAACTCTAACCAAAATTATCATATATACAAACAATTTGGGTTTGATTGTGGCAATTAACAACTTGCGTAATAACAATGAATATAGTTGCTATGTTTAGTAAATGGTAACATTAAAATTTGAAATGAAATGAATTATTCTTTGATTTTTTTTTATTCTGCGTTTAAAAATGCATTAATAAGTTCATGCTAACAAACTTTTATCGAAAAAAAATATACATCTCGATCGAAATAATTTCTCAAAAATAAAATATGGAGGCAGATGAAAAAATATAAATTAAGTTAGTTTCGAGAAAAAAAATGTTTGAAGTTGAGATAAGCATTTAATTATAACCACCGTGTTTAATTATATACGGTAGTTATCGTTAAACTTCCCCTACGAACAGCAATGTGCACCTGTAACCGGTGAGCAGATTTCTACAAAATTTGACTTATGAACTTTACACGTCATGCGCTTAAGGGAAGTTTTCAGAATTTTTTTTAAATCTTCACTAGATGGCACTCTTCATGGTGCAATCAGCTCAAATATTACCGAAAGTAGTGCATAAATGTCCCAAAAAATATTCAATAAATGTTAAAATTGTTTGTACATTTCGAATTAGCCATTTCCATCATTAAATTTACCATTTTTATGCAAAACGCCACCTGGTGAACATTGTTTGAACTAATTTTTCTTTTCTAAAATCCTTGAGCGCATATCATGCATAGCCAATATACCAATTTTGGTTACAATCCGTCCGCCCGCTTTAGCTAAAGAGCACTGCTCATAGGGAAGTTTAATTATAACCACCCTGTATATATACAGGGTGTTTCAGTGAACCGTTTCAGAACTTCTAAGAGGGGTAGGGTACATCCTGACAACTCGAAATCATATAGCAATGTGGGGTCGGAAATGCTTTCCTGAAGCGATGTTGTACACAGAAGCACCATAAAGACAAGAGACCGTAAGTGAGATATCGTTTTAATAATACGTGAAAAGAAGTAAAAGGTACATGGATTAAAGTAAGTGTTCGAAGTTTCTTCCACGGTCTACAATGCACGCCTCACATCTCCGACGCATGGACATCCGAACATTCTGGAATAGTCCAGGCATATCTCGAATTTCTCCGGCAGCTACTGCGATTTTTGCAACCAGCTCGTCAGCATTGTCAACAGGGGTGTCATAAACTAGCGATTTCATATGACCCCAGAAATAAAAATCAAGACTTGATAGTTCGGGTGACCGAGCAGGCCAACGTACAGGACCCCCACGTCCGATCCACTGTTGACCAAATGTGACATCCAGGTAGTTACGAACATCTCCGCTATAATGGGCAGGGGCTCCATCATGTTGGAACCACATTGTCTGTTGCGTCGATGCAGACATCTGTTCATCTCTCATAAGTTGTGGCAATACTTGCTTCAGAAAGAGCAAGTAGTTAGGTCCGGTTAGACGACACGGTAACAGGTAAGGTCCGATGAGGTGAACTCCCACAATACCGGCCCATACATTGACCGAAAATCGATTCTGTGCTGCACGACGTCGTATCGCATGCGGGTTCTCGACCGCCCAGATATGGTCGTTATGCGTGTTGAAAATTCCTTCCCTTGTGAAGGATGCCTCATCGGAAAACAGCACTTCAGCAGGAAAAAGAAGATTTGTAGCACATTTTCCACTGTGCGAAAGCAATACGAGGTGTATAATCCTCCGGTTGCTGTGTCTGGACACGCTGCACGTGAAACGGATCCATGTCTTCTTCTCGGAGAATCCTCCAGACGCTGCAATGGGAAACCATGACTGCGTTTGCAGCACTTCGTGTACTCGTTCTTGGTTTCCCCTGTACATGCTGCAGCACATTATGTTCGACGTCTGCAGTCCGTGCTGTTCTTACCCTGTCCCTGTGAGCTCTTTCTAATGAACCTGTCTCAGCTAACCTCTGGTGCAGTCTTGCAAAGAAATTATGACTGGGAATACGCCTCGTCGGATATCGTTCCGCGTACAAACGCTGTGCGGCTGGCCCACTACAATTTGTAGCTCCGTACGCCAAATGCATATCGGCTAACTCTGCGATCGTGTAATCATCCATTCTACTAACTTGGCGTTCTTGTGCGAAATGAAGATTCCCTGCACGAAAGCTCGGAATTTTCGAACAACGCCATCTATCGCTTCAGGAAAGCATTTCTGACTGCGCATTGGTATATGATTTTGGTTCGTCAGGATGTACCCTACCCCTCTTAGAAGTTCTGAAACGGTTCACTGAAACACCCTGTACACTATATATATATATATATATATATATATACACACAACAGCAAGGGTACAATATTAGCCTGAATTTAGATTGATTTTAGATGATTGATATTAGCCTGAATCCCTGGTATTAATCCTTCCTTTACATTTTCACTAGTTTATGCGTTGTAGAAATCTCTTGACAAATGACACACTTGCACTAAAGCCCGCAGAGTGCTCTTAATACAGACTAGAACCTCAGGGACGTGCTTTTAGTTGATGAATGGCAACAGATCTTCTACACGCGGATTGGACAAGCAATGGACAAAGAATTACAGGATTTTGGAACTACAGTTTAACGTGTTTCTTTAGTTTTGTGGCACATTTGCATTGATTGTTCTTCGATTTTTTGATTTGTAAGTAATAAAATTTCTTTTCTTTCCCATAGGTAAGGGGGAGTCACACCTCTGAGATTTGCCTGTTACAGTTTATATTTTGTATTAATATAGTACACTTTTATAAATATCTTTAAACTGTTTTAATACTTTTAAATCAATCTTTGTTGCAAATTACAGCCTTGAATATAATACATTACCTTGGCAAAATCTCAGGCTGTGAGTCTGAAACCTATGGTGTATGGTTGTGCATTTCCCCCTCTGATGAGGACAATGCATTTTACCGTGTTTTGATGTATTAACAATGACTGGCTTGGGGTTTTTTTTCAATTTAAATTTTCTAAATATTATATATTTATATATATATATATATATATGTAATCGCATAAGTTTTTTTAATAATTCTCATTCCCGTGCGAAGATCGGGTACTTCAGCTAACTTTTAATAAAACACATACTTAAGTAAAGATCGTCAAGGCTACGACAATTAGGGTGCACCTTCTTGCTACTAGACTTGCTTGACTACTAGTGTGAATTGCAGGAAATCTTCTTCCAGCCACGGTGAACTTTTCCTGACATTGCAAATTTGGAGCGTGAACGACACAGTGGTTTGCAGTCAGTGAATATAATATCGAAAAGTGAATTAAAATCATGGTTTATATTGTCAGTGTCTTGTGTAATATGGTTTGGCGATGGGGATATTCATGGGTATAATGGGCTTCGTTTGGGTGAGACTGAATGTTGTAGTTGTGCTTGTAGTCAAAGTTTGTTTGATTATGTAGAAATGATTGATCCGCCATGCTTAAATGTATTTATACTTAAATCGTGCTGTTCACTGAGTTGCTTCATGTGTTTAAACTATTTAATGTAACGTGAAATATGATTAAATAAAGATAGGTTATTGATTAAAGCAAAGCTACATGAGAGTTATCTACCAAAGGGGTGGGGGGTGAGAGAGGTCAAGGCGGAGGATTTTATCAAGGGTTCTAAAGAGTATCGAGTTACATATGCAGAAAAACGCCCAAAATTCCGGACCATTTGATCGACAGCAACGCGGTATGCCAGAACCCTGGACCTGAACAGTTTAGCCATCTGCCAGTTTCAGTGATCTTAGAAACTCGGCCACTGGTCGGCTTAATGAAGATAAAAGAATATGAAAATATTCATGACCAGCGTAAAGCAAACTGCATAAGGCATAAAGCACTTTGTCTTTGCATTGCGCGAAAATTACAAGCTCTAAACTATTAAAACTATGTCTCTTAATGAAGCAGGGGCGTAGACAGGGGGGGGGGATATCGGGATATACCCCCCCCGAAATTTTTGGATTAGTGATGAAATTCCGTCTATTTACGTAGATATAAGTTCATATCCACCCCCCGAAAAATTTTCCTGGCAACGAGCCTGTAATGAAGGGCACTAATGCAATTTACCTCCTATTATTTTAACATAGGAGTCACACAGCCAATGTGCCTCTTATAAAGTATTAAAGGGGAAATGAAATTTCAGAGGCATTAATGTTAAAAATGTGCCTCTTAAATCAAATACGCACTTTTAAGAGCGTACTAATACTTTACCAAAATCACTAGCTAAATGAGGTCACCCTGCAAAATTACCGTAGAAAAGGTCTTATTGGATGAAGATGTGGAGGTTTGTCGCATGTGTTTAAAAGCAATGACTCATCGGTCAACCCTTGAAAACTCCTTTACATGCAATGTATACAAGAAGGAATTGAATTTGTAGTTTTATAATTTTTGCGATAAGATATTGTACTGTTGGAACTGCAATTCCGTTTCAGATTATGTAAAGTTACCCCTTCCCACAGGAGTAGTGACACTAAAGCAGTTTTGCATTAGCATTCTTGGTGTGCAGAAATCTCATAAATGAGTAAATCAGAAATATTTTTATATGTACCCAAGTCTTAAAATGCGCGTGAAAGTTGTTTTCCTGTTACTTGTTGCATAATACAGACTTTTCAATTTAATAGTTCATAACCTTGTTAATATCATTGAATGTACTAATTGACAAATATTGAGAACTAAGCAATCCAAGAAATATTTCAGTAACCGAAACTGTTTTATACAGTTTGTAGAGCAAATTTACAGCTTCTACAACAAATTTATAAGTACCGATATTGCATCAAAAGAAACTAACCTGAAAGCCTCTTATTTCTATGTGGTGGAAAAATATTGCATCTTAAATCTCTACACGTACTTTACGAACCTCAGAAAATGCCATGCCATTTTTCCAGAAAGTTAAAACAAGTCTTCTGGAATAGAAGATATTCAAGCTTGACGACATTCAAGTCTGAATGGGTATAGATATATCGGAATTCGATAAGTTCACAGTTAAGAATGTCCTACACGACTTCTTGAAAACCAGAGCAAATGGGATTTTCTGTATCATAGTATTTATTTCACAAAGGCGCATTATTTTATGAACATGTATAACACAAACGCAGTGTATAGATTCAAATCATTCTCGAAAAATAAATAAAAATTACAAAATTCAAAGTCTACTTTTTCGATTTGAAAAATATGCAAGTAAAGATTTCGATAAGAATTATTAAATAAATCATCATTTTTGAAAAACCGGATTTCCACGTTTAGAAATAAAAAATTTAAAAGAAAACCCGTTGGTTTTTCTTACTGCCGTTAAATCTAACGGATGTGGTGACTTTTTTAAACTGAAATACAATTTTTTGAACCTTGTATAAGTGGGGAAAAGAATTCCTAGCACTGTTGGACTGTTAAAACTTTATTTAAAAGGTAAAACAGAAATGGAAACACACAATGCTACTTTTTAAATCTTTACTTTAAGGGACCGGCTATGAGTTTGTCGAAGTTTAATAATGATTCTATCGTTGCAAAATGGCAATTAAACGCATTGAAACGTGTGTAATTTACAAGTCCAGTTTTACCTGAATTGATCAGTACTGCTTTGATTTGATAAATTCAGCGCTAAAGTCCACTATCAGCGCTAAAGTCAGATTTTACTCAATTACTCGTTACCATTTCAGGATCTATTCATTAAATAAATAACGAAAGAAATTACTAAAAAATGTTAGCAAATGTTTTTGTTAGTTGTTATTGTTTGCAAAGACACAACAAATGGCAGATCCAAGAATCGGTAGTCACAAAACAGCCGCACAGTGACTTCACAGTGGAGTCACTAAGCGACCGATCACATACTAGTTCCAAGGTGACATCACAACGACGTAACCTTGTGACTGGTCACAAATAAAACTTCACAGTGACTACACATTAGGGTGGATCGAAAATTTTTTTTTTCGAAATCTTTATCTCCTGAGGTGTCAAAAGTTTTAAATTGATATAAATAAAGCATCTGTAAAATTTAACTGTTCTACGACAATGTCTTGGAGTTGCGCATGAGCTTGAAATTTAGAAATTTTTGAAAAATATGAGTTTTTTAAAAAATCGATGAAAAAAAATCTTTTCCGAATTATTAGGCTCCCGAGGCTTTAGAAGTTGTATATTATTATGAATAAGACGTATGCAAAATCTCAAAGGGCTGTGACAATTTATAGGAGTTGCACATCGAGCTTAAAATCTATAATTATCTGAAAAATATGCGTTTTTTTGACAAAAATATGTAGAAAGCAAAAATTATAATTTTAATTAATTAGTCAGTAACGTTCGCAGCTCTTCTTTAGTACAACCACAATCACAACTACATTACGCAGGACCCTCGGTGATTTGCCTACGATCCGAGTCCTGCCCGCGCCAACCAAAGCATCCAATTATTGGGGCATGCGTTTTAATGAATAATGTAAAGCCTGACTTCAAATCAAACTGTGGCATTTTATGTCACGTGTAATAATCTAGATCGTAAGAAACAATCATCTGATAGATGGATAGACAGCAAATTTTGGAGTGGCTGTTTGCTGTGGCGTGAAGTTGGCGAATACAACATTGCAGAGATTTAGTTAGATTAGAGAACTGCGTTTCTAGATTTCGGATGACGCCTTTGTTCTTTGCAGAATTCGATGATTTGCTACCACCGCCAATGCATGTGAGGGTCCTAAGATCAATGTATTTCGTATCAAACTCTCCCAAATTTCATGTGAAATTCTTAAAATCAGATCGTGACATATGGCCAAAGTATATTGAGCCAGGTTCCATTATCAGCGAGATATGCTCTTTGTGAATAACAAATGGGTGTAATTTGCCGTCAACAATTTTTACTATGTATCAGGTTTTGTTCTTCCTCCTATCAAAACACAATCCAAAGAAAATTTTAAAGCCTTCTTCCGTTTCTTTCACAGCGAGTCATCTCAGCCTTCCTGTAATTGTATATGGGTCGAGAATCAGTTGAGAAGATTTCTCTTGATCTGCATTCCTTCTGCATTCTAGATTGTGAAATAAAGTTGATACCAAAGTTGCTGCTGCCCAGTCCGCAATAATTTTGTGTCGCAGACTTGTGAAAGCACTGATATTTTTATTCTAACTTGGTCATTTGTGAACGAATCTGCGAAAGTGGCGATAGACAGGCATTCAACGTTTTCTTCGGTCTTTTGTACTTCTCTTAAGTTATTTTCACTTTCCAAATCAATGACTAAAGTTGGAGACTGGATGTTAGAACTTTCTCCTCTTTCTCCACCAATCTCGAAATTTCTCTTTCTAACTTTTCAACTTTTCTCTCATTCTCCATAAACTTCTCTTTACAACTCCATCGATTGCCACATATGTTGCTCCTCTCTGGTCTGTATGAGGTATGCGAGGCTCTGAGCCACACCTCCTCCGGGAAATGTCAGGACATTTGCAAGTGCGATATCGGTAAGGGAGGTCAATAGCTCGGTAAGGGAGAGTATTTCCCACTTTCTTCATAAACAATTCCTTATGTCCTCTCTAATGTATGATTTATTTAGCTGCTGAACTTGCCCATGACCTTTTCTAACTATCTCTTGAATTCCTTGGATTGAAACAGTAGGGATACTGGTCTTGATCCAAATTCCCTGTACCTTGATCGCCACAACTAAGGTTACTTCTCCTTCCTGTGGATCCTGCCTTTATTCAGAATTTTTTCTTCTTAAGTACAAAAAAATAATATAGAAGTACGAGTATGTCTTCTCGGGTTGGTAACTTGGTGCAAGGTAATTCTTTCGATATCCCCAGCTCTTCTAAGAACACCGATTTTGTTCCATGTTCTGTTGCAGACGGTTTCACCCTATACAGAATCGTAGCAGTGCAAGGCAACGAACTTTTAGCTTTCTTGAGAGTAAACTGAAAGCACCATCTATCTGAAACGTTAAACTAAATGCCTGTTTCAACGAAATATCTCGTGCCTTGTTTAACCGAATGCATCGCCATCACTTGGCAGGCAAACCGGAGCTAGTTGTCTAGAGCACAGCTTGCGTACTGCGCCCAAGACAAAAACGACAGCATAACGTGTGCATTGTATCAAACTATTCGTAAAGCCAATTTATGTGATTTACTGAGTTTCTCTGAGCATTTTTTAACATATAAAAGAACCAAATTATTTTTAACAAATAAAGTTTGCTTTCTACATACTTTAAAAAAAAACACATAATTTTCAGATATTTATAGATTTCAAACTCGATGTGCAATCCCTAGAAATTGTTGTAGCCCCTCCAGATTTTACATACGTGTTATTCATGACAATACACAACTCCTAAAACCTCCGGAGCCTAATAATTCGGAAAAGAAAATTTTTGGTCGATATTTTGAAAAAAGCCATAGTTTTCAAAAATTTCTAAATATTAAGCTCAATGCGCAACCCCAAGACGTTGTCGTAGAACATTCAAATTTAACACACGTCTTATTCATATAGATATACAACTTTTGAGACCTCAGGAGATAAAGATTTCGAAATAATTTTTTTTTCGATC
Organism: Cheiracanthium punctorium; assembly: GCA_038373885.1. Lineage (NCBI taxonomy): Eukaryota > Metazoa > Arthropoda > Arachnida > Araneae > Cheiracanthiidae > Cheiracanthium > Cheiracanthium punctorium. The sequence continues at coordinate 100,818 of JAWZYV010013499.1, forward strand.
CACCCTACTACACATTGGAGTTGCATGACTAACAAGTCACGATGTGACTAGTTTGTGACAATCTGGGACAACTGTGGCCCTCTTTGACGTCACATCGACTCTTTTCTGGCCATGTGTGCTATTAGGGAGTCTTAAGACAGAAAATCAGACTTTCCGAAAAATGACACACATACACTGAAGCACATTCATTTAGATAAACTATTTAAATAATTCGCATTATAAAAAATAAGCGTTTAAAAATGCTCTTATCTTTTACCAACCGATCGCAGTATCTACATAAAATACTTGCATAAAAATAATAAAAAAATATTCTAAGCTAACAAAGCCGAATGAAAAAGGGTCAACAATCTTAAATAATAAATCCTTCTAAAGGGATTATAAAATAGAAGACTTTTGAAGAAAAAGTTTTCTTTTAATAAACGAAAAACATTCTATCACTTATCTTTCAAACTCAGACCGTAGTACTTTTCACATACTTTCGCATTCATCTTTTCTTTATTTTAAAACTTTAACTAATCCTTAAGTGGTGTAATTTATTTTCATTATAATAAGTACTCAAAATAAAAGCATAATTTAACTTTTCAAAACGAAAGCAAACAAAGAATAGATTTTTTAAAATTATCATTAAACGTCATTTTATAAAGAATGGATAATGCATATTTTTTTTCGTATCTGGATATATATATATATATATATATATATATATATAACAAATAATTTATTGATCTGGATATGGTGTATTCCATGATTAGTGTTGACGGGATTACACGTGTTTAAATTTCTCGATAGCATAAAACCCGTGTAGTGAAGAACAATGACACCTAAGTGAATTCTGCAGGTGTAAAAAATCCTTTAGTAACACAGCTTCGTTTTTACACTAAAACTCAGATACTCTTGAAAGATATTTGATGAATAAAATAACATGCATTACACCTATTTGCTCTTTAAATATATTGACTGTGAGCAAAATATACTTAGCCACTTTGCAACGTATTGAATTCAGCAAAAGAGGCAATATGTTGGATGCACATACAGAAATAATCCTCCAGATATATCATATTGAATATCCAATGCACATCTGCAAGCAAAATATCTCTTGCGTAAATGAAGTGTCTTTTTTTTCTGCTGTGCTCATGGAATTCTCTGGAAGTCATGTGACATGTAAAACTTGAAAAAAAATCAATCAGGATTTGAGAACCACCACATTTCCTTGAAAGATCTTTCAAAACTCCTACAAAGTTACCTGAAAATTATGTTGTAATGCATAAGAGAATGTCTTGCAAACGTGTATGATAAACCGATCTACATTAAATTTGGGAAAAAAATTAATTAACATTGCTGTATTGAATACAATCACAGCTTTAACATTTATTGAAATTAGTAATTTGAATATTACATATTTTCTTGTATCATTTGGATGCGTAAAAGCGAAGCTTTAAAAAATCCCAGTTACCAAATGTATATGCATATAAAAATATATGAGTGCGTGCAGAGGAGCGTGTGGCGGAAGCTGGTTTTAAATCTACGAATGAAGCATGATGAAAAAATGCGTTATCCGAACGAGCAAAAGGTAAGAGCGTTCCCGGTCTTCAGTTTTCAAGGTTTAGGGTGCACGAAGGGGAACTCGTGCCGTCACACTACTCCCCAACTAACAGACCGACGAGCATGAGCAATGTCCCAAGCGTTATGGTATTTGCTACGCGTTGTGCACATTGATAAATTTATAAATAGGCTGTTTCAAAAACACTGATTTAGGCTTTTATTTCTTGATATAGAAATCAGAGTAATATACAACAAATTGCAAAGTTACGTTAAAAAGGTACATGTTTTTATGGCATCGATTAAAATTGTTAGATAATTAAATAAAATTAATGCAACATTTAAATTATTATACGACCCTCATATACAAAAGTTCACAATGAGAAAACTGAGCATCGTACATTAAATAGTTGATGTCCAAGATTTCAGCCTTTCATCAAAAAAGGCTCATATGTATAAAACTAGATATTTGTTAACTTAAACCACTTTCACTCGCACTCTAAGAAAAAATAATCACATCGTAAGATCGATTTTATGGGGCTGTACCTTAATTACTTAAGAAAACAATCATTTTTGCTATTATCTGTAGTTTATAACACCTCACCAACTTTCTTTAAGTATACCTTAGACTTTTCATGATGACTAAAACTGATGATTAAAACTTAGTACATCCCATAATTAATGCATTGTGTACATTTTACAAATGGTATTTTTTTTTTACAGGGTTCGTATGTCAGCTCAATTTTTTATTTATTTAAATTTAATCGCCTGAAAATTGTAAACGATACCATGATATTTTGTAACTTGTTTTACACAACTGTAATCTTTTTTATATGTTTATGATAAATATTTAAGAATTAAAAGCCTAGATCAGTTGTTTTGCAGAACTCTGTATATACTGCTGATTCTGATAAACTATAAAGACTCTTTTTTTTCTTTGAATATAACAGGCATTTTTATGAAGTATTTTCTTTAAAAGTTAGACTTCCAGCCTTAGTAAAGCATGCAACTGCCAGATTCGGTACTCGCTCCTGACCTTAATTACTCCAGTGCAAACGGTGTTCTAATTGAATTACAATATACTTCAAGAAATCAATTTATCGTCACATTTATTTTAATCACTTTCTATTGAGAGGAAGTGATTTGTTATTTTCGGAGAATCGTGCTTTGAACAGAGGCTCTAAAATTTATACTTTTGAGCTAAAGGAGGCTTAGAAATATTGGATAGTACACATACACTCTGCTTTTGCAGTTGATTAGAGTTTTATTTTTACACGGTTGCAAATAAATCATACACTCAACTATGCAAATTTTAGGAGTGGACATTTTTAATGTAGTGGAAGATTTGAAATGCTTAACATTAGAAACGCGACGTTGGAGGTTAACCTAACACCTCAAGCTGTGTCAAACTGACCCAACTTGTAAAATTCACATTGCAATGTAAGAATAATACTGTATTTGGAAGGTAATGGAAGGTAAGAAACATGAACGTTTTCTAGTAATGCTGTGCCGTTTGTATTTACTCGTTAATAGATTCGTTACTAAGTTCACGGATTCATCTCTTTACAGTACAGAATATATATATATATATATATATATATATATATATATATATATATATATATATATATATATATATATATATATATATATATATATATATATATATATATATATAACAGAGAAAAAAACGAACATACACCCGGTTATTCTGATAGTAAATACGAGTAATACAGAAACTACACAAAATATCTTCTCAGGGGGAATGGCTTTAGCAATTAACCTCTTGCGCACCCTTGACGTGCCTAGGGGCGTGCGTTTCAAGAAAGTCGCACCTAAATACCATGGACGTATTTGCGCACGTTCGTATGAATATAGCATTTATATAATCTTTGTAAAGTACATGAATAATAAATATAATTAAATTATAATATGATATTTAAGATAAAGGTTAATCACTTCAGTGATATGAGTCGTAAACATCAAAGAAGTTTAATTTAATCGTGCGTGAAGATTACGCGCACACACTTTTTTTTTAACCTTTAAACCCTTTTTATTTAATCGCACTGTATGTCTGTGTCAAACATTGCGTAAATTTTTAATTAACTTCCAACAATCTAATTCAGCTTAAATTTTGCATACCCGTGTATCACTGCTATCAGTATAAGAATTAATGAAAAATTGTATTCTCGATCTGTTTAGAACCCAGTTTTAGCCTTACATAACCTGCTCTGTCCATATATAATTTCGTAGTCAGCCATCTTGGGTGAGGCTGCTACTCGACATAGTGTTATTCTGGTGACAACAATGAAAGCGAAAAAAACCACAATGATAAACCCATTAACAAAATATATTATACATTCATTGTTGGTTGAACCATTGCAGGAAACAATGCAGTCATCTAATAGTAGTATTTTTCAACAATCCATTCAAAGTTTTCTGAAAAAGTACCGTCTGCATGTAAAACTTTCCTGTTCTTTCCTTTGAACTGAACTGTATATTTTGCTGATTTTTTAAAGAATTTCTAGTCCATTGATTAAAAATGGCCTTTAAAGCCTTCCTCGCAACTGAAAGGTTTATTAAAAGATGCCTCAGGTATTTCTTTCAATTTTGTTCTTTCTTAATTACGGTTTCCAGCATAGTATGTGAAACTAGTTTTCTTATGTATTATAAGGGTCAAGAGTTGGCAACTGATTTTAAGATGCCACAAACAGGAACATTCGTTTAACAAATTTCAATTCACTCCAGTTAATATCTTTTAGCCAAATAAATTTGTCATCCTACATTACACATTTAGAAACCGGTATAAGGCTGGTGTTTAAAAGACTGTACTACACATTCATAACTTCAGAATTCAATTCGAAAAAAAAAATTTGCGCGTTCACTTATGTGTTGCTGATCTTCATCATCTCTCTTGAACTGATAAGTATGATAATTCAGATGAGATTGCTCATCGCGAACATCTTGAAGCATTTTAGAATCTTAAGTATTTACTGCCCTCTGCATATGCAATGGGTAATTTTATTTATTTATTTATTTTGGGTCATTATTGCATATTAAAAAACACAATCATACGGTTAATTTATTATTTTCTATAACTGCTCGAAGGAGTCTAATGATAACCTACAATGTCGCCAGGAGTAGGCTACCACTAAAACTCAAAAAACAAAACTTAACCATGTTTCACTGGTCTGTAATACGGAAAAAAAAATGATATTTGAAAATTGCAGTACTGCTGAAGCTCACGAACTACCAAAAGAGAAACATCCACGAGACTTATCTGCCTGTCCAAAGGGAGGGGGGGGGGAGGGTCAGAGTTTCCATCAGGAAGATAATCAGTTGTAAATTTTGAATGATTTCTTATACAAAGTGCGTAAGTAATGAGACTGCTAGTATTACATCCAAACTAATAAATTTGTTTGAATTCTGCAGTTAAGGGGTTCAGAATAATTTCTTGCACTTCCACACAGAGTTCACACCCCATTCAACAAGTTATTGAAAGAACGCTAGAAGTTTTGATTTTGTGCCGCTTGCAGTTTCTTGGTTACATTATATTAAACATTCAAAATCTTTTGAAAGGTACTTCTTTTACAGTACGTTTAACTTTCGGTTGTAGAAAAAAATTGTGTACCAAATCAGGCGAATAATTTAAAGCACACAGATCTGTTTGAATGCTAAGAAGTGCTTTCATGTGCATTGAGCAAAAAGCTTCTACATTGACAACAATCTCATCATACTGTGACCAAGACACTGAAGGAGGTACACGCTTGAACAAGAAAAAAACTAAAGTCGCTCCGACGGAACTAAAACAAAGGACATAAAACCTCGATAAGTTTATATTAATAAAATAATAATAAAAAAACTTTGTAGCGCAACAACATAAAGGGTACTTGAATGGCCTCTGATGAAGTTAAATTTTGTTCAAAACAGCTGTATATGGCTGTTCAAGCAATCTTTATGGTGTTATTTTACATTTTTAAAATTATTTTATGTTTTAAACACCAGTTATTTTGAATATTATTGTTATTTCTAGACGTTTGTCACGGTTCGAAATCTTTCGGAGGTGTTTTTGTTCGTTCGGAGCAAATTTAGGTTTATTTTTTTTTTTGATCGCGTGCACAATAAGAAATTCCAGCATACTTTCAACAACTTGTGCGATCTAAGTAAACGTTTTATAAAGGTACAACGAGATGATTATCTTTACGGACACTTTATTCATTCAAATCTTTAGATGCAATGCAAGCAGTCTCATTACTTTTCCGGCACACTGTGTTGTGTAAAACAGTATGCCACTGCAAAGCACTTCGTGCATTTTTCGCAGTGTCTTTTGGATAATGTTTGCACTTTTCTGTCCCACTCTAGTTGCTGTGGTTGCATAGAAAAAGAGGAAGAAAAGAATGAACGAATAGAAAAATTCCAAGAGGATATTGCCGTAATAAATATGTGAGTATAATAATATTGATGATCATTTAATTTTGATATCAATTACATGCGGTTAGACGTAGTACCAGGGAGAAACAAATTTGGCTACCGAGACATGACCTACCTCTCGCCTTCTAACAGACGAAGTCAATAAAATTAACTAAGAATTTTGTGAATGAAACTCAGAGAGACTAAACAATAGCACAGTCCGTTGTATCGGACATGGAAATAACATAAATAAATTTCGCAGTATTCGAGTCTTAAAAAATTAAGTCTGGTTTAGGCAGCGTTATGCAAAATATTCTAGGCGCTCAATTGGTCCCAAAAGGGCATTCAAAAACCCATTCAGTTAAGCAGAAACAGGCACAGATGAGAAACCTCTAATTCGTGGCAAGAATGGAATCAAGCAAGTTTGCTATACTGTAAAAAAGTAACAGAGATTTGTTGTTATAGTAATTTGGAATATATTATATTTTTACAATCCGCATAGTTCAACTTTTCTTTTTCTGTTTGCAGATATATCGAAAATGCTGTGGCGTGTCTGGAAGAAGCAGAAATTCTTTTCAGAGGACTTTGTAAATCTTCTCCAACGAAGTTTCTTCTTTCTTACTTAAATGCTGGACGCTACAAGAATGAGCTGAGAAAAAGAGTGAAGAAAATAATTTTCCGGCCAGATCAAAAACTCAATGACTTGCTCTTTACGAAAAGCGAAATATTTTACGAAAACTTTGCACTAGAAGATGAGCACCTGACTGAACTTTACGAATTCGTACGTTATGCAAATATCGTATTGGAGAAAGTATTCAAAATAAGAAAAGAAATTCTGGATTGTAAGTATGAATGTTCGGATGCGAGCATAGAAAAAGGGAAATCTTGAATTTCTAGCTTAACTCCAATGGAAGCGAACAGGATCAGTACAAAACTTGAAATTGGGATATTAGTTTTTTTAATTAAGCGAAATGTATCGATGTTTATATAAACTCTTCAATTTAATAACAATGGACTTCACTTTCAATGAGAATTTCGATTAACGAAAGAAACCTTTCGAATTTTCGTATCATTCAGTTATAATGAACTATCACTTTAACGAATATTTCAGATTATTATCTTTTATATTTTCTTATTTTCTGTCATTCTTTATGAGGATTTTTATTTAACTGTAGACATATATGCCGACCGGTCTGTAGTGGCTAGAGGGGTATTCAAGTTCGATACCCGATGTAGACATGGGTTTCAGTTTATCCGTCCGTTTGCAAGAGGCAATGGTCCACCCATTATGTATCAATAAAGTGAACAGTACTTGCTGATTAGCAGTGACCCTTGGCTGTAAACGATTATCTGCCCCACCAGTGGCCTAGCACATAGCGTTTTGAGTTGAGAGACAGCCGGTGCCTGGTTCAAAACCAGATCGATTCCGCCGACCTAACCGTTCGGAGTTGTCCTTGGTTTCCTCCGAAACTTAACGTAAGTACGGGTTAGGACCCTTTAGAAAGCCCCCAAGGAGGGAATCCCACTTTTCCGCCTAGATCCCGCTATAGATAATTGACCGTAATCTCACAAAAACAACATAAACGGCAGTGCTCGTCATTAGAAAAATGAGAGCACATATTATTTGAGAGGAGAAAATATAGCCTAAATGTCACATAATATTTAAATAATATTTCTTGAAAGTATTTTGTAATGCCTTCATACACGAAAGTATTCCTTAATATATATGCAAATTGAAGCAGAATATTAGTTTACAAATCTTAGTTTGTTCTAGTCCTTGTAACAGAAGCTTATGAATGGATTTATAACAATACTGGAAAACCTGAATATCATTTAACAGTAGCGGCACGATTTGTAAAAATATTTCTAGAACGACCCCGATACTTCTTTGCTAGGTACCTTTTGTAAAGTAATTATGATCAGATGCCTTAAAACTTGATCCTGCACTGATCTGTCATTCTGATAACCTTTAGTGTCCCCTGTACTAACCAACAATTGAGCCAGATATTTCTGAAACACCCTGTACCCATAGAGCAGTCTACAGTACGTAGTCGATGTAAGTGAACAGAACCCCTTATTCACCAGTCAATATATATTAAAAGAACTAAATTTTATTCTTGTATCATTTTAATGAAAATTGCTCTTCATAAACTATAAATCGAGAAAAGAAGTACTGATAATTTGAGTGTTACTGTGATTACATTTGGATCTGTAACCATAAACAATGTGTTATCTGTGAAGTGACAGAGAGTCATTAACGGCGACTCAGACTCTATCCCATTATACACAATTTGCGTACTTTATTATGGATCGTTATTACTTGTTGCGAGTTACATTGTTATAATTTTTTGTCTCTTTCAGATATTAATGTTCTTCGCAGTATGAAGTTCTTCGTCGAACTCTTTGGTCTTTTCTTAAATGTATCAAGTAAACAGCAGCATTTTATGTTTATTCGCCGAAATTTCCCCCATTTTCAGTTACCGTCTTCATGAAATTAAAAATAATACAGTTGGTCTAAGTAGAAAATTTGTACAGATTTAAAGCTTTTCACTTCAATAAAAACCTTTATTCTGATTATCTTTTGCGTTTTTCTTTTCTTTCTTCTTTCTTCACCCAGCATTTCAAATTTTACATAGTAATGAATCATCACCCATTGCCATCACAGAAATGCCGCATCATTTCATTTCTTAGAGGCGTAAGAATTTGGTTTGTTTGACTGGAACAGTTTACTGTATTCCTCAGACAGAAACAAGCAATGTCTCATACAAGATGGGACTTCCATAAAAGATTAAACATAACTTGTCATTATATACAATATGTATTTTAAACAGGAAAAACAAATCGAACACACCCGGTCAAAGTAAATGGAAAATTATAAAGAAGCACCAAAATGACACCAAGCTTCTTCTGAGGTGAAAGAGAATACTAACAGAATACAGCCGAATCCCGTTTTAACCAAGTCCAAGGGAGAAGCGAAATCATTTCGCTCTAACGACATTTTGTTATACTGACGTTGTAGTTCTATATTGTAACTTGATATGGGGAATCACCAAAGTCTTCGTTGTATCGAAATTTCCGCTTTAACGGACTTTGCTAAAACGGAATTCGACAGTACATCTTTCAGAAACGGCTTCCCTATTTGGTTTAAGACTAATATAGTTCCTGATATATCCTACTGTCCTCCTTAACCCCAGCCCGAGGCCCGGGTCCAGCAGAGCAGCGGGTTCTACTCAATTTTGAAGAATATTACAAGTTTTTAAATCACAGTTGGTAATAGATATCGAATGAATATAATATGAAAACAGTCAACTTACAATACAATTTGTTGCAAGCGTAGGAAGTAAGAATTTCTGTCTTAATCAATTGAAAACATGAAGATCAACAAGGTTTGGGATCTTGAAATTTACCACCTGGAAAGCAAGCTATCTCCTGTAAATGGGTGCTAACTAAAAAGTGAAATGGGCGATATAAATCCCGCGATGTTGCGCATGGATTTATGCAAAAGGAAGTACTTGATCAGAGCGAGACTTTTTCTGCAGTTATAAGTATGTCAGTCTTACAGGCAGAGCTCATAAGGATTTTGAATTATAATTTACATTCTTTTGCTCTGGATGTAAAATGACAGTTCCTTAATGTTGATTTAAATGAAATTATTTACATGGAACAGCCTAAAGGTTATGATGACGGTAGTGGTGAAAAATGTGAACTCAAAAAACAGTTTATACGGGGGCTCCATGACAATGGTTTAAAAAATTTAGTAGTTTAGTGGTGGAATTAGGCTTTGAACACCTTAACTTTGAATCATATTTGAATATAATTTTCATAAGTAAATTCAAAGAAAGTTATTATGTTTCTCTATGTAGATAATTTGTTAATAGAGTGATGTAATATTAATGAAATTAAGATTATTATTGATATTTTATCCAAATAGTTTGAAATGTCAGAATCAGAAAAGGTTTCTGATTTTCTTGGTATTACATTAGACTTTACTCCAAATATTCTATTGTTAGATTAGATATAGTCCTACTTTCTATGATTGTTAAATAAATATAAAATGTCTTATTGTAAACCTAGTTCAACTCCAATGGAGCCTGAATCCATTTCATAAAGGTATTACATTTCTTGTGCCATATCGTGAACTTGTTGGATCTTTATTATAGTTAGCATGTACATCTAGAACTGACATTCTCTATGCTTTTAACTGTTTGAGCCAACTACAAAGAACACCTCACTAATACTTCCTGGTGTACTTTAGAGAGAATCTTAAGTTATTTGCAATAAACTTTACAGATTGAGTACAAAAATGTACTTTAGATATTCCAGAATTATCCTTATATGTTGATGCAAACTGGGGAACAAATCCAAATTATAGAAAATCAATATCGGGAAATATAATTATGCTTTTTAATCGCACTATAATGTGGTGTTGCAATAAAAAAACTATGTGTTGCTCTTGCTCTTTCCCCCCACAGAAGCAGAAATTAATTCTCTTAGTAAAGGTACTCAGGATATGTTATGGATACGAGGCATTGAAGAGGAATTAGCCAATGTCGAAAGTCTTGTCGCGTATGACGATAATCTGTCTTGTATAAAGTGCATAACAAATAACAGTCAGTCTAGGACTGCACGTCAGAAGTGAAAACTTCTTGTCAAGCTTTCTCAAATTTATATTTATGCAGTTAAACAGGTTTTTACCCATTATTGTATTTTTATTAACAAAAAATAAACATTTATTCACATTTTTATACATTTCAAATTCTTTGTTAAAAAAAAAAAAAAAAAAAAAAAAAAAAAAAAAAAAAAAAAGTTTTTTCTTTTTTTTTAAGGTTAGCACATTTCACTATGATATTCTCACAATTTTACATTTTTTTGTACGATTGTACACATTTCAAAGCAATTTTAACTGGGTTAGCATTAGAAATTTTTGATTTTTAATTTATTACATTTCAAATTTCACCATCGATTCGTGTGCACATTTAAAATTTTAAAGGAGGGAACACGCACATGTCACAAAGTGACACAGCTGGTGCATGCGTATGGTATACATCACCGATACACATGTTTCTCCAAGTGTTTGATTTTGTTCGATTTAATTAATAATTCTGTAAGTGAATACATTCATTGCCAATAATTATGTACTTACGTTGTAATGAACAGCAATTTTATTTATTTGTAACAAATAATGTATTTATAATTCAAATTCCAATGCACTGTTGTATAACACTTAAATTCAAATAATGTACAGCATATAATTATTAACACTCTCCACATTATCAAATTAAATTTAGTGCACAATAACTATATAGCTAACGAAATTAAGTACAGTACTTTTAAAAAAATAATCTGAAATTACAGAACCTACCCAGCTAGAAAAAGTCTGCACTTTATTTTTTTGCAAAAACATATAGTTTATACTCAATTTGTACATAGATTGTGGATATTTTTGATTATTTTGAAAGTATAGACTTGTTGTGCAAATTATATGTTTTATGTATATTAAAACAAAAATTTACGCAGTTTGAAACGATTTTCAGAAAAATCTCAAAATCCAATCATTTTTTTAAAATATCCGACGCCTGTAGTTAAAGTTCAGTGATCCTCTCTCATGTCACCCAATTTCATTTCATTCGCTTTTGTCGTTATTAAGTGATGTGCAAACAAAAATTTACGCAGTTTGGAACAATTTTCGGAAAATCTCTAATGATGTTTTTTTTTTTTAAATCTCTGCGCCTACAGTTTCAATTAAGCGACCACCTATCATGTCACTAAACTTTATTTCAATCGCTTTAGTTAGTTTTACGTGACGTTCGAATAAAATAAGCGCTACTCACAGAACGACAGACAGACAAACTATCTTTTGACGGTCGTGCTTGGGTCCGGATAGAAATCGGATGAAATCCTTAAAAAGAATAGAAATCGCAAAAAAAGTTTTAATACCAAATAGTCTATGTAATTTTATTTATTTAGATACATAAAATTTGCCATTCCGAAATTGAAGCATCAATCACTTCAAGATTGTGCCATTTCATCTCGAGTCGAACCCGTCTGGTGACTAGAATGCTCTCCTTCCATTCCTTGGTTACACAGTTCGACCCCAGTCGCGGAAGCTAGAAGAACGCAGTTTAAAAGCAACTTTAAGTATACGTATGATAGCAGCACTAAAATTCAATGACGTGTCAATCCATTTTTTACCCAATTCACTTTTTGTCCATATGATCTGAGCATGACTGTAACGTGGAAGCTTGGTGATCACTCGATTTCAGTGATTTTACCCCATCCCAAAAGTTCCCAATGTGCCTAAGGAAGTTTTCACTTCAAAAAAGTTAAATTTGTTATTAGAATCGCATCGCTTGAAGTAAGAATATATAAAACCGCAGACTGGTCAAATTGAGCCATCTTTTAAAATGCACGTTGCAATGAAAATGACATAATTGTATGCTATTATGCCATTAACGTTAATTTATTGATGATAATGAAATTTATTTAATTTCAGCTGCGAGTTGCGGAGTCGCGGGAAGTTTTGAGTCAAAATAAACCACTCTGCGGTCTTACGTATACAAGTTAAAAACTGATAGAAGCTAAGGACTTAATTTTTTACAAGTTGAATAACATAAATTAAGGAAAAGTCATAATTTTATTTTAAAGTTCAGATCGTAACAAAAAAAAAATTGATTGTGGGTCAAAAATGACAATTTCCGTGTATTAGGGTAAAATGGTTTAAAACAGTGCAAGCTAATTACTATAATATCAGTACAAATGTAAAGCAAAGTTAGTTTAAAAATGGCAATTTTCAAGCTTTCGCGAAGGCAAATTATTAGGAAACAAAACATAGAGTAATTTTGGTAAATACTGAAAAATTGGATTTGCTTTCCAAATGCATAACCAATAGATACAGACAAGAAGAATTTATTCCTCACTGTAGAAAAAGAACTGTTCACCTTGAAAATAAATAACAATGTATGAAGGGCTTGGTGAAAAGCGTAGAGCAAAATAGGTGACTTTTTTTCTATTCTAATAGAAAGTTGCTTTAGGCTTATGGTTCTTCCTTATACAAATCATTTTTTTCCTTTAATCGATACTATAATATCGATTGGATTGCCGATAGAAAAATGCGTGTCATTCATTTTTGAGCTCACCAGCGTATGTTAATTTAGCATTTTGCAAGAAAACGAACATACATAAACATACTCGGTATATAAAATAAATAAAATCTTTGTGAAAAAAGAACACACATAAAATGTTACTTATAAGATGTTACGATCGAACAAAAAATTCTTTCTGTCTTCATCAGTCAAGCCCTCCGACTCAATGAGAAAAGGGAACTGTTCCCTCAGCACAAGTATTTTGAGTGTTTTTTTCATACTCAGTATATACTCAGTACGACTGTACTCATTAGTACAGCCGGATTCCGGTATAGAGATGAAGTTCTAGACGCCCCAATTGTTAAACTTTACGCTGCAGGAACTGTTTTAATTGACGATAATGCGCTTCCCTATAGTGGTGTCATCCTTGACGACTTTCAGGAGAGTGAAGAGATTTCGTGTGTGGAGTGGCCGACTTACTCACCGGACATGAATCCGATTGAAAATCTGTGGGATGCCCTTGTGCTTTACATAGACGGGTCCCACCTCCATCAACACTCAGAGACTTAGAAACTGTCCTACATGAGGTATGGCGATTACTGGTCTTTGAGGTAGTTGATTACCTCGTAACAAGCATTATCACACTCTGTACGCTTTGTACACTTTGTATTTTTTATTGTTTGTTTTATATTTAAACATCATTTTGTTAGTGACGCAAATATGACGTCATCTTATATTTTATGATTTTTTTAAATCTCTGAATGTAATTATTGGTTTTGTTTTATGAATAAATATAGAGCTACTCCTAATTTGAATAAAAACTCTGCATAAAAAAGAATACATTATATTAAAATGTTTATTCATGAAAGTTGATTATTCATATTTTTAATAATTTTCGTATAAAAATGAAATAAATGAAATAAATTATAAAAAATATATAAATATTCCACTTTAGTTAACTAATTCATTAGGATATTTTTTATATTAAAAAGTATCCTTACAGCAAAATTATAAGAAAAATAAGAATTAATTTAATGTAAAATTGATTAGACACAAAATGCACTTACAAAAAATTGTTTATGAGACAGGTG